>JAEUWJ010000130.1:0-30635 GCA_018524395.1 Podaxis carcinomalis
GACAGCTGACCTTATACCCACACTATGTACATCCCAATACATCGGGCTTATTGTATGTCGGTGTGAACTTAAGGTCAAAAGCTCTAAGTAAGCCCCTGTAGGCTTACAAAGGTCGACTCCAGACTCATTGAATTTTCATACATTCCATCCTGTAACAATCTTGCCAACATCCTCACCAAGCCACTTGCTCATGATGCAACCTTATACTGTGCCCAAGGGATTGGACTCACTGACTTCACAGAACGGTGCACCGATCCAGGGGGAGTATTGGACTAATATGGAGACATTGCATTTGGGATGTCAGACACTGGGGCTGAGCCCCCATGCCCTTATATGCTCATATTTCAAATTTCATATCCTCACATATACCGGAGTTTATTTTCCCCACACCTCAGTTGTCACCCACTCTGACACTGAGGTGCATACATCCATATACTCCTACTTTACTTGTATTAACTGTTAGACACAGTCCTGCACTCTTTAGGTGAATGATACATCAGTTGTCACCCACTCTGACACTGAGTCCTGTGCTCTTTAGCTGGGAGACTGGAGCTCAGACATAGTAGAATGGGTGAGGCCATTGACTTGGAATCCATGACTCTGCTTATATTCATGGGAGCAAGAAGGTCAGTACCCAAAGCACATGGTAGAGGAACATGCCCTTTATCAGACAGCATGTGTTGGGCATGTTGTAAAGCAAAATATGTGCATTGTTTTCATGAACCCTTCCTGCCAATCATAACGTGCGAGACATGAGGACTCATATTCCATTTTTCTGGTTGTAGAAAAGCAAGTATCATATGTGCAATTTCAAAGTGCACAAACATGGATGTGATTGGCCTGAAGTTCTGGAATGGGGTGACTGTTCAAGCCAGGACCAAGACAGGATCACAATTGTCACATATTCCAAAATGGTTCAAACCACAATATTGGCAATAGTTGGTTTGTCTTTGTTGTGTCCAGGTTTCCTTCTTCTACATTTTGATTATGCATTTTTGGCCAGGTAATCTTTGTGCATTGTCTTCTAGCCAAGTCTATGCCAGGTCCATTTGCCAATTGCTGTGCTTCCAGATCATCCCCAGAATGGTGGTAATACTTCATCGCATGGAAATCGACTGTCACAACTCATAGCAGCTTTGTCTCGCATTCAGGTTATGAGGTATAAGTCATAAGAGGTACAAGCACGAAAAAGCTGACCATGGCCCCAGATACCATGGGATAGATATGGCAGGCTTGACCATATGCACAAACCAAAGTTTATGATCACGTCCTTGCACCTGTAAAATCACATGTAAGCATCGTGTTGTGGGAAGTGAGGCATATCATATGCCATCACCTCATGACTTCCCCCCCCCCCCCCCCCTCATCATTCTAATCCACCAAGTGGTCGCTTCGTATAGCAAGAGCCTAAGGCTCCTGGAATGACATGAGGAAAACACCCTGGGGGGAAGCTTTGCATTTTTATTTGGTGGCGCTTTGGGTCCTGCCTAGCACGACTGGGGCTGCGCATAGAGCAAGGTTTTGCTTTGTGGCCTAATAGCACCAGGACCCGTCAAGCTGAGCTGACAGATACATAGATGAATCAAGTCCACAGCGGTGTCATGAGTTCAATGAAATGACCAAGCCTTACCAATGGTCATGGGTTGTTTCAGTATCGTGAACGGTGGCCAGGAGGGCCCATAGCCATGGCTTGGAAGAATCAATCCATACTCTAGGAGGGTCTATATTCTTTCCATACTTGTCACATTGCCTCACATCAGAGAGTGCCCAGATCGATGGCGTAAATGTGAACATCGATCTCTCTCGCCCTGAGTGTGCTAGGGCCAAGGTTGAGCGCCTGAGCATTCGCTGAGCAGTACTGCTGGAAGCTGGCCCCGTGTTTGAAAACAGGCTTTGTACGAGACATAATTGCCTATACACCACCTGTCCCTATAAGAGTGGCACGTTCATACTCTGCTGCAGCCCTCAAAGTGTGGCCAAGTGCCCATCCAAAACCCCCATCAAACTTAGATCCCAGCCTGGTTCCTCCATTGTCTCAGCAGGCGAATGAACTCATCAACTGGAGAAGGAGAGAGGACAGCACCGCTACTGTCGCTTCATGTATATCATAGTGAACCATCTAAGTCATGTGGCGCAACATCCGCTCCTCCAGACCAGGACCGACCTCACCCCCAAGTATCCTGTAAGTTCATACTCCTGTTCTAGTTGTGCCAGGTAAAACAGCAGCAAACCTATGGCCATTTAAAGTAAACCGATGTACAGAGGAGGCGGAGACCAGGTTCAAGAGGTCAAAGGCAAATGACTACGTCCTCACAGCTGTGGACTGGGAGAGAGAGAGCCCTTTACGCCAGTGATGTGGATCAAGAGGTCGGCGGCATGTTAGCGAGAGAAGCAAAAGTGCCGGGAGAAAAGCCTTCTACAAGGCGTCTGTAAAGTGAAGCAGGTGTGGAGATCTCAAGTACTGTAGTCGGGGGGCCAGACAACGGTGCCAACCAATGATTAGTGGGCAGTGGTAAAGTTATGGTAAAGTTATCGACCGGAAATTTGAGGACAAAGTGACTGCTCAAACTGGGACCAAGGCAGGATTGCGAGTCTCGCGTCCTCCGCAACTCAAGTCATAATATTGGCAGCATCGCATCCCGGTTCCCATACTCTGCATTTTGACTATGTAGTTGGGTAATATAATCCTCATGCGCGGTCCCGAAGCCATGTCCATGCCCGTTCCATTTACCAACTGCCATGCTCCTACACCTGTAAAACAATGTAGGACCTAGCATCGCGGAAGATAATACGCCCAGATGCTTCATCACACTGTAACATCGTACGTAGGTACCCGTCACTCTCGAAAAATCGAACTTGTGTCCTAGATTCAACCTGAAGCTCCTCCTCCCACCAGTTAAACGTCACGAAATCCATCGAATTGTCGCTTCGCAGAAGAACCGCAAGTGAGAGCCCCAAGTTCTCGGAGTGAACGGGACGAATGCCATGAGAAAGATTCTTGATCGTTGGCGGGATTCCAGGTTCATGGAGTATTTGGATGACGTTGATATCACCCTGGTGTGCCGTGACGATAGAGGAGAAACGATCATTGGTAAAGACACGAGATATCTTTAGAGGCGGTTTGGGTAGCAACGGAAGGCGGAAGAGCGGTTCAGGGGCCGACTGCGACACATTCATTTCGAACTGCGCCAAGTTGAAAATCTCAACGTGTGTCTCGGTGATAGCAGCCAGTTGATTGCCTGGCAGGGGAAAAATCTAAAGAAAAAAGGTCATCGTGAATCACGCAACGAGTAATTTGAACATGCTCACTTCCGCTCGTGCAGGGTAGTTCCATTCAAACAGTCGGGGACAAGTATCTGAATAGCGGAAAATGTGGGCTTTGAGAGTGATAGCGCCACCTCGGTCATCCACGCATCGCTCAACGACATATTCTTTCGAGAGCTTCAGTTGATCAAGTTGTCTCAAAGTGTAGCCTGGGCTGAGTAGAGTAGCAATTGGGCTTGCTGTCCAAGTAGCACCGGCGCCCCGACCTGCTAACTCGAGCTGATAGATACATATGCGAGTCGAATCTTATAGCCTTATGAGTTCAGGAGGAGGTAAGAGAGTAATGTTGAGAACTCACCAATTCTGTGGGATGTTTCAAAGTTATGAAGGGCAATCCGGACGGATAGCCACGGTTTCGAAGGATCCACCCAAATTGCAGAACAACCAAGGGGATCCACCTGTTCACCATACCCGTCATATTGCCGCACATCAAAGAGAGTACGTCGCGTTGGTTCGGGTACATCCAGGTCCAGAATGTAAACGTAGCCGTCGATATTATCAAGCAACCATCTCCCACCTGGAAGAAGATGCAAATCTTCGTGTGTATTACGATCAAGGTCGAGCGCCCGCGAACGGAATGCAGATGTGTTTGGTTGGCGCCACCTTTCTCGGACTCGGGATCGTTTAACAACAATCTGTTCCAGCTCTTCAGCGGTGTACGTCTCCACAGGACCTTCGAGCAAAGGCACCCCCAACGTATACGAAAGCTCCGAAACCTTCGAGCGCCATAGCGAGTGCGTTCTCGCAATCACACGCATGCGTTTGCAGGTCTAACTATGTAAGAAGGAGCTTCTAGAGGAAAGGCGAATACACACCGATTTCACTGCCAACACACTCTTCCAATCCAGGTATTGCAGTATTTCGCATAGGATTTCTTCTGGGAGAGACAGAAGAGTTTTTGGTGAGTTCAGATACCTATGCCATGGGAAGAATCCTAGCAACGGAGTGAGGAGGCAAAGGATTAGCTGGAAGAAAGGAAACATTCCCATTGCGACGTCGTGTAACAGCGTCACATTCCTGAAGCACACGCGGCGGCCGTCGGATCGGAGCTGTTCCATATTCCCGTTCTCGTTATAACGAATAAAGCAAAGCCATAATCCTTTAACGAGATAGGCATATGCGAGTCCTGGAAGACCAACAGATGACTAGAGGAGGCGGTCACCAGGTTTATGAGGTGAGAAGTGAAGCCTTCAGTGTCACCAGGCTCATGGATGCCGCAGAGCTCATTATTTTGCACTTGGTCGTAACATTGGAAAACCTGAGCACATATGTAGGAAGGGGGAGATATGAGGTTCTGAATAGAGGATAAGGCACCTCTCACTCGAATATGGAGTTCATCGAAAGCTGCTACTTGGACGAGCTTGACAAACTCCAGGACACCAGTCAGCATTTTGTCGATCTATGCAAGTCTTGATCGCCCTCCAAGCAATCCCTTGTTTTGAATTTTGCTACAGGCATGCAAGCGGAAAATGCTGGGTCACCTCTGAGCTACTTAACCGATTTGGACTTGTTCTCGTCCCGACATTTGACTTTTGCCCAGGAGTGCCCTTGTCGACTTGGACCATACCGACTCCCAGTCTATACTCCAAAATTGTATAAATTTGTTCAGTGCCCGAGCGTGTCTTGTAATTGATAATGAGCCACAGTCGCGTTTCGAAAAGAGTAAGACCGAGGACTGACTGATACCTTGATTGTCATCGCCACAGCTGGAAAAAGTTCCGCGGTGGCACTTCCACGTCGCAATCATCTAAAAGATGACGAGATCAACCAGTTTGATTCAGTGGAAGGACGATAGACCCAACATGAATTGTCGAATTTAGTAGAAGACTGGAGCTCGGACATTGTAGAGTGGATGGGGGCATTGACTTGGCATCCGTAATCGCTGATATTCACTGAAACAAGAAGTTTGATGGTAGAAGAACATGACCTGTTATCGGATGGCGCGTGTTGAAAAGCGAAATATGTGTTGTTTTCATGGTCCCTTCCTATCGATCGTAGTAACGTGCGAGGCAATGAGGCCAGAGGGCCGATATCCCATTTTTCTGGTTGCACCAAACCACATACAGTATGTTCATTTTCAAAGCAACGCAAACGCGGGGTGTGATTGACCCGACATTCGAGGAACAAAGCAGCCGCTCAAACCAGGATCGTGAACGTCACATCTTCCAAAGTGGTTCAAAATGAGGACATCGACAACAATTGGTTTGTCTTTGTCACGACCAGGTTCCATTGTAATCAAAGAAACCCTCACTGAAAGGTAACTTCTACCTCGGACCTCCTGACAAAAACCAACGGATCAAATTACTGAAGAACTGTTGAAATCCGTAGACATGTCCGACCTCCCACCTGCAGTAGCACTCCTCAACAACGAATGGGGGTCATATCATACCCTCCAAAACCCACCGAAGACCAGGTGACTAAGCCATTCATGGTATCCTCAATCTATCGCGGGCATCGTACCAGCCAAAAACATCAAACGGGAGGAACTTTGCTATCAACGATGCAATTCTGTGTTCCATCATATGTGGGAGTGCAAAGGTCTCAGGGAAATAATGGGCATTTATTTGAAATAGCCGCTCATTAGATCTCGCCTCATTTCCTTGCTGACAAACTCGAGCCTACATCCCAAGAAACGAAAACGACATAGTGCAAGGAGAGTAAGAGTTGGTGCATTGGTGTGAATGAGAGTGCAGAGTGGCGCGAAATTTACGAAAAAATTCGTTGAACGCGAGTAACTCTGGCTTAATCCGACAAGACTGCCGTCTTATCCTAATCTCTTCCAATTACCAACCCAGTTCACCGCTCCCATATCTCTGGACACACTTGCTATTGGCACGAGGGCTAAGGAAGAGGCAATCTTGTCTCTGTAGTTTTCGAGGGATGATGGCTCCGGTTGCGGCTCTTGTATAGGGACTCGGGGAAGCCGTGGGCAGTTAGTTAGTTGTTCGTGTCAGGCTCTGGAGATACTGGATTTGAGAGCGCGCGGAGGTGAGGCGCGTGCGTGCGTGCGTGCATGCATCATTGGGAAGTATGCAGTGCGGGGCGGGAATCTAATCTAATCTAATCCGAGGACAAGGGGTTATGCGAAAAGCAGTTTTTTACGACGCTCTTTTCTCTGTGGGTGTATTTTGTTGGTGTAACCACGCCAACTTGCCCTTTGTAAATTTTTTCACTCCTCTCTTTGAGTTTGGTGGGTTTGCGATCTGTGAACCCACCAGTTACCACTACGTAGACGTCCGCTTTGTGAGTTGAGTGTGCGTATGTCTATTGCTTGTGGACGTTTACGTGGGGGATTGTCAGCTTGTTGAATGGGATCGTTGTGTTTAATGCGGAGATGTGATGTAGCGCCGAGAGTCTCGTTTAGAAGTCCCAGCACCCGAGGGACCGCTCTTGACGCAAAGCCTGACCAGCCCACGAATAACGAAAAAAATAAATAAAGTGCGCGCCATTAAAAAAAAAAAACCAAAGAAATTAATTTAATAAACACCTCCCTCACCCCCACTAACATAATCACCCCAATAAAACGAATCTTTCGTCCGTGTCCAATTCGGCAAGACATAGATGAACCCAAGCACACCCACCACATACGCCATTACAATACCTACCACCCAACCCCCCCAAAAAAAAACAAAATCAACAACCTATATCAAAAGCAGTAGCGATGGTGATAGGAGCTCACAAGTTTTCCGACGGGGGAACATTCGCATCTCGTAGCCCATCCTAGGAAAACCCATAAAATTGCAAAACATGTGTGCGGTCATGGGTGGGTAGATGGATGATGTGCGGAGGAAGAGGAAGGAGGCGTAGCATCCGAAGAGGGTTGTGTATGTTAGTTGGAAAACTGTCAATTGCTTGCGTTAGGCTGGGAGGGAAGGGGGGGGGTGTGGAGAGAGAGCGTACGTACGTGTGACCATGAGAGCTCGTGTGGCGGCTTGTGGAGTGCGACCGTAGCGGTTGAATGTGTCCCATGCGTGGTGTACGTGAGCTAGCGATCATACCGCATCAGCTATCCTCGTGTCGAAGAGTAGTCGTGAACGAACGCACCGAGACCGAATGAGAGTGGGGACAAGAAGATTAATTGGGACTTTGACACTCCGGCGAGATGTAAGACCGAAAGTATACACCCACGAAACACAATCTCTTCCGTCGGTGGAGCCTGCACACACACAGTTAACCAAAAACCCAAAAAGGTAGAAAAAATGACAGAAAAACGCGCACCACGAGAACATTCCTGATCCCCTGCCAAGTCCACAACCCCCTCCTAACATGCCACTCCCAACTCCAATACCTCTGTCCAGGCATAACACCGGACAACCAAATCGAATACAACGGCCCAAAAAACAACACGGGCGTGATCAAATGCGGTTTCACGACATCCCACACGTGCCTCTTGTCGGTTAGATCTAGTACGAACCCCAGACGGTATAATAAATCCCATAGTGACGGGGAGGGAGAGGGGGTGAAGGAGTGTAAGAGGGCGTAGACCCCAGAACAGCATACGAGACTCGCGATGGATACAGCTGTAAGTCGCGCTTTGATCACGTCTGGATCGTCCCTCCATCTTTCGTTTTTCAGCTTTTCTCTTGGACCACTATTACCACCGTTTGTGCTGGTGCTGCTACTACGACTTGGGTAACTGATTTCAGAGCTAAACCCATTTGCAGGGAGGCCGTTTGTGGTTGCGGTTGTGTTGGGGGTGGGTGAACGTGAGGGTGGAGGGGTGGTAAAGACCAGACGGGATTTAGAGGAGACGTAGATGGAGCCAACGTATATTGCAGAAAAAGTGAGAGAGAGGAGGTGGGCGAAGGAGGGTGATAGTTGAGGAGTGGTGAATGTGAGCATTCGATGGGGGGGTATACAGTACAGCTAACGAGTGTGGTGGTAAAGAGTATTTTCATTACGTAATTGCCCATCGCAGTCTATCAGAACGAATTCAATTCAATTCAAGAATGAGCGAGCAGAATCCCGTGACTCGGAAGGGCGGCCACGACATCAAATCGCACTGCCCATCAATTGACTGACCACTTACCACCATGGCCGATCCTACAAAGCAAGAAACAGAGCTGGTCTTCAAAGTCCTCAAAGCGCAAAAGGGCAACAAGGTCTGTTTCTTGTCGTACTCCCTCACAGTACCCTCATTGATATGGTGATAGTCATGTTTTGACTGCAATGCACGCAACCCAACATGGTCCAGCGTCACTTTTGGCGTATACATCTGCCTCGAGTGTTCGTCCGTCCACAGGAACATGGGCGTCCACATCAGCTTTGTACGGTACGTCCAACACTTTTTGTATACGGATCCACAAAAGTTGATGAGCTACTTAGATCAACCAACCTCGACAGCTGGCAACTCAACCAACTCCGCACAATGAAAGTAGGCGGCAACGCTTCCGCCACCGAATTCTTCACCAAACACGGCGGATCGAGTTTACTCAACGATTCAGACCCTAAGAAGAAATATTCCTCCCGCGTTGCGGAGCTGTACAAGGAAGAATTGGCTAGGAGAGTTAAAGAAGATGTGGCTCGGTACGTCTCTTCCAACCAACGTCAAACTAAACTAAACTAAACTAAACTAAACTAAACCCGTTTTGTAGATTCCCAAAAGGGATTCATGTAGACGGGCTCGAGACACCCGTAGCGGATAAACCTAAAGACGAAGGCGACGATGATGATTTTTTCGAATCATGGTCCAAACCATCTACACCCAAACCTTCTTCTGCTTCCAGTACCCCAGCACGGGTAGCCACTCCACCCGTACTCGGCCGTGCTGCATCCGCTTCCTCTGCCACTACCACCTCTACAACCACCACGAGCACCACAAACACCACATCCACACGAACAATAACATCCTCCTCCGCCCGTCCCTCCCGCCTCGGCACCAAACCCACCACAACCACCACCACCACATCGAGCACCTCAGCCTCAGCCCCCAAAAAAGGCAAACTCGGCCTCGGAGCCCAAAAAACCAAAGCCGTCGATTTCGCAGCTGCAGAACGTAAAGCCCGCGAAGAGGAAGAACGAATCCGACAACTGGGGTATGATCGTGAACGTGAAGAAGCCGAGGAAAAGGCTAGAAGGGAGGTTGAGGCTATACGTAAGGGGCAGGAGATTGGCAAGATGTCTTCTACCTCCGCCACTACGACTACTTCGACTACTACGACCACAGCCTCCAATGCGAATCCCAAAACCAACACTGCGTTCCCCAGACTCGGTTTTGGTGCTATACCAGGCACAGCTGCCGCTGCAGCCGTAGCAGCCTCCACAACCACCCCAACAACAACCAAATCCGGCGCCACAATGATAGACGACGCACCAACGACCGCCCGCGAAAAATTCGGCAACCAAAAAGCGATTTCCTCCGATATGTATTTCGGTCGTAACGCCTACGACCCCACATCCCTCACCGAAGCCCAAACCCGCCTCCAATCCTTCCAAGGCGCCACAAGCATCTCATCCAACCAATACTTTGGTCGTGAAGACCCCGCCGAAGAAAATCCGGGGATACTCGACCGTGAAGGGGGTGCTTCGTCGTTGTTGGGAGATGGGAGTTTAGCTGGGATCGAGAGTGTAGCTAAAGATGCTGTGAATCGGTTACTCTCTAATCCGGACGTACAGAATGTTGGAGAGAGTATTCGGGCGGGGGCGCTCAAGTTGAGCGATTATCTCGCGCAGATGAGTATGGATAGATAGATAGTTCATGTAAACAAATACTTTAGGGTTGTGGCAAAAACTAGGGTTAAGGTTTGATCATCAAAACCCCTCACTTGACATCCACCACCCATGTCAGGATCGCGAACAGACCTCCTCGCATGGCTCAACGAGCTCCTCCAAATCAACTACACCAAAATCGAACAATGCGGCTCTGGAGGAGCCTACTGCCAAATCCTCGACTCGATCTACGGCGACGTACCCATGTCCCGCGTAAAAATGAACGCGAAACACGAATACGAGTATTTAGCCAATTACAAGATTATGCAGAATGTGTTCAAGGCGAAGAAGATTGAGAAACCGATTCCGGTGGATAGGTTGGTGAAGTGTAAGATGCAGGATAATTTGGAGTTTTTGCAGTGGATGAAGAAGTTTTGGGATTTGAATTATGGGGGGCAGGGGTATGATGCGGTGGCGAGGAGGAAGGGGGTGCCGTTGGAGGCGCCGGCGACGGTTGCGCCTTTGGGTGTTGGGGGGGTGAGGAGTGGGAGTGGGAGTGGGTTGAATGCGGGAGGGGCGGGTCGTGCGGGAGGTGGGAGGACGCCTGTGGGTGGGTTCAGGTCGGGGAGTGCGCAGTCGAATGAGGCGGTTCAGCAGTTGCAGGCGCAGGTGCGTGAGTTGAGTGGACACCTTGAAGGACTCGAGAAGGAACGCGATTTTTACTTTGAAAAGGTTTGTGTTTTTTTTTTTTCTATTGGAATTTGTACTAAAATAGTGGGGCAGCTACGCAATATTGAGATTCTGGTACAGAATCAGTTGGAGGTATTGGAGGCAGAGGAAAAGGATGATGTGACTCTGCGAGAGATCCAGAAGATTCTGTACTCGACCGAGGTGAGTGTGTAATTCACTAGTTCTACCGACATCGATGGCTTATCGCATGGCCAGGAGGGGTTTGAAGTACCGGATCCTGGAGCGGTAGACGAGGAAGAGACGTTCTGAGGCATAGTAGAATTGAGTAATTAGTGGATAATACAGCCCCTGAGTTTACATAACCCCATCGCAATGCTCCTCTCCCACAACCTCTGTCAAGCCATCCTCTCTCACATCCCCATCCACCGTCGTGCTGACCTCCACGCCCTCCTCTTCACCTCCAAAACATTCCACGCTGCAACTGAGCCTGTTTTTTATTCCCATCTCGTCTTTACCGATGTCTATCGCATTCGTCTATTCACTCGCGCGCTTACGCATATCTCTCCACGTCTCGCTACGCATGTTCGGACATTCGGCATCAACCTCTCTGAATTACGTGTAAAATCCTCCCGCGACGCGCCCCATGTCCAGATCGTCCTCCGAAGTGAATTCTGGGAGGACGTACGCGCGGCTCTACAGCTCATGTCTACCCTCCACACTCTCATCCTCGTACAAATGCCTGGTATCCGTATGAATCTCACTTGGATTCTGGATGGTGAATGGCCTTTCCATCTGTGCGAGGCGAAATTACATTTGGGGTTTGATAATCATGTTGCCAAGTTTCTCAATTCCCAAGCAGAAGCAGGCAGATTACGTGCTGTACAGATCTACAATGTCTCCAACAGTGAAAACCAAGATGTGATGGAAGAGATCCACCTCCCTACCATCGACGTACTCGATGTATCACTCTCCCTCGTACCCTACATACAACCCACATCTCTCCCGAACCTAACTTACCTCCAACTCCTCATCGACACACCCACACACACACTCACACTCCAAGATACCCTTTCACACCTTGTACAAAAATCACCTACGAGAGGCGTGCGAGGGCTAAGCATCCTCGATATCCCACCACACCTCTCTACCCCGCTTCTCGCGCACTTGTCTACTACCATGACGTCCACCCTCCTCCACCTCTCGCATTTTCATCTCCCAATGCCCTATCCGACTCATTCAGAAACGCGTTCTCAGTTCTTTGCGGCCCTTGTACGCTTTCACCGTCTGCTTTCGATCGAATTGTCTCTCAACGCTTGGGATCTCTCCCCTACCACCACTGCAACAACCACGACAACCACAAACCCATATTCGGGAAAAGATAAAACGGGACCTGGTATCCCAGGAATGCATCCTTACCTCACCCCAAACACAAACACGAACACAAATTCGACATTAAACAACCCCTCTTCTTCTTCGATCTCCTCCATCCCTTCACCAGCCGCTCAAAAAGCACTCGTGTGCGAGTTGAAAACGTTTTGTCCGACGCTGAGATTGGTCGTGTTGTGGTTGGGCAAGATGAGGTTTCGATGGGCTTTCGTAGGTGATGGTGTACCGATTCGGTGTGTGAATCCTTTGAATGAGTTTGACTCCTCTACTTCCGTTGGTGGTGGTGCTTCTGCTGCTTCTGGTGGTGGTGGGGGGGAAGTTCGAGTTGGTGATGCGAGTGCGAGTGGTTCTTCCAAGAGTGCTAGCGCGAGTGCCGGTGCGGGTGCCAGTGCCAGTGCCAGTGCAGGCGTACTTGGGTTACGAAATGTCCCGAGTGTTCCGCCTAGGATCGAGAATGCAGCTGTGGGTGGGGAGTGGCATTATCGTTTGGAAACGAACCAGTGGCCTGGGTATAGTACGCTTTGGTGTTCGTGTTGAATTTCGTTTTTTTTTTTTTTTCGCGTCGTGTGTGTTTTGAGATGTGATTTTGCATTATACCGATAATCGTCAAAATGTTTTCTTAGTTCTTTGATGTATGGATTCTGTACCAACGTCATGTGCTGTCCGAATTGCATTAGTTCACTACCAACACCTACGGAAAATAATGGATCTATGCTATGCTGTGCTGCTTGATAAATCCATTCCTCCGACAAGATAGGTCCCGGGGGGTCGAATCTCAATCTAGGGACCCTCTCCGAGTCACTCACTACCCAGATCTCACGTATCATCTTTCAACGACACCCACTTCAACACTGCCCCGCCCGAGACCATCAATCATACCGGGTATAGTCACTTTGGTGTTCCTGTTGAGTGCATGTGCATTTCTTCCTGACATGTGTGCATTGAGGTGTATCACTTGGATCTTTGCTTGCACTATACAAAACCTTCAGCGAAATGGTTTCCTAGTTCTCGATGCATTGACTTAGTACCGCGTAATGTACTTGGTGCTACTTGTCGCATTAGTTCATTACCCAACAGCTACGGAGGGGGAAATTCCATGGATCCATGCATCAGTTCTTAACTCCATTCCTCCGACGAGATAGGTCCAGATCCCGGGGGTTGAATCTCAATCTAGGGACGGACACCGTGGTCACCCCTAGCCTCTCGAGTCACTAAGTGAGTCCTGTCGGAAACCCGGCCCTCCTTCCTCTAGCCTAAAACGCCCAGCCCAGCGGAAATGAATCGCGGGTTGTGTGGTGTGTGGTCTTCTGGTGCTCTGTGACGGCCTTCTTGACTCTGGCGTAACGAATTTTCATACAGGACGACTCTACTCCGAGTGGAGACTTGGTCTTGCCGAGTAGAGTTGAAGAGAATGAGAAGGAGAAGGAGAAGGAGAAGGAGAAGGAGAATGAAAAATTCCTTCTCTCTCCGCGTTGCGGATGGTAGGTAGTAGGTACTAACCAACCCTCGGGATCATCTCCGCATTCGCTTTTATTCCGAAGCATGGGAGACTGGAGTTGGAGTGTACGAGACCCGTCCAAAAGAACAAAAAACTCCATTCTTAATTTTTCGTTCATACAGCGCCCAATGACGACACGGTTCACTATGCGACACGTCAGTGCGGTATCGCTCATCAAGCAACTTGTGAATAAAGATAGTTCTACAACTCTACATACACACATACAATAAACTACCACCTATCCAGATACCAAGAATGCCATGCGATCTGAATATGCAACAGGTCCAAAGAAGCGTGAGTGCCAGTGCCAGTGTGGGTGCAGGGGTACTTGGGATAAGAGGTATGCCGAGTGTTCCGCCTAGGAATGAAAATGCTGCTGTGGGTGGGGAGTGGGATCATCGTTTGGAAATGAATCAATGGCCGGGGTATAGTACGCTTTGGTGTTCCTATTGAGTTCTTGTCGTGTGTGCTTTGAGATGTAATTTTACTGGATCTTTGCGCTATACCAATAATCGTCAAAATGTTTTCTAGTTCTCGATGTATTGGACTCAGTACCCACGTAATGTGATTAGTGTTACTTGTCCGAATTGCATTAGTTCACTACCAACAGCTACGGAAAATAATGGATCTATGCTGTACTGCTCAACTCTATTCCTCCGACAAAGATAGGTCGAATCTCAATCTAGGGACACCGCAGCCTCCCGAGACCGATACAAAATCTCATGTATCATCTTTCCACGATAAATAACTAACGATCGCCCACTCTTTCCACGATAAATAACTAACGATCGCCCACACCCACTTCAACACTGCCCCCGCCGAGGCCATCATATCAGGAAAAAGTGAACAAATACATTCAGCAGCTTTCCTCCGATATACTGTACCCCTGAACCCCCTTAACTCCATTCCTCCGACAAGATAGGTCCCGCGAGTCGAATCTCAATCTAGGGACACCCGAGTCACTACACAGATCTCATGTACATGTATCATCTTTCCACGATATATACAACGAATTCACTCACAAAATCCTATGGGAAAAATGAAATACACCAACAGCTTTCCTCCACACCCTAAGTGATGGTGACTTCCCACAAACCAGATCCTGTGCCCATAAGAATCTCCCCATCATACCCTCACTTTCCTTTTTGTTTTGATTTTAGGCTCGACGGACATCATCATCATTGATAAGACATTTATTGTTGGTCAGTTCCGACACGCAAGGAGATCGGAGGATGAAAGCTATCAGGGTATGGGGATAGATAGACACCTCTGTGCTGGGACGAGATCATAGATGTCAACCAGATCTCAAGTTTCAAGTGCTCCCCTTAACATAGGATGGACGACTCCCACTCGTGCTGTCCTAACCTCGAGTGTGTAAGTGGGTCCTGTCGGAAACCGGCCCTCTTAGCCTAGCCGCCCAGCGGAAATGAATCGCGGTTATGTTTTGTGGACTTCTGGCGTAGTATAACATGACCTTCTTGACTTTGGCGTAACGAAGTTCATACAGGACGACTCCGAGTCGAGACTTGGTCTTGCCGGAGAAGGAGAAGGAGAATGAAAAGTTCCTTGCTCTTCCACGTTACGGATGTCCAAGCCCATGTGCAACCCGCGGATCACCTCCGCATTGGCTTTTATTCCGAAGCATGGAAGACTGGAGCTGTAGTGTACGACACCGTCCAAAAGAACAGAAAACCCGGCGCTCACGAGTCCATTCTTAATTTTCGTTCATACAGCAAACAGCGCCCAATGACGACACGGTTCACTATGCGACACGTCAGTCGGTATCGTTCATCAAGCAAATCGTGAATAAAGATATTTCTACAACTCTACATACATTACAATAATACACCAATAAACTACCAGCTACCTAAATACCAAGAATGCCATACAATTTGAATATGCAACAGGTCCAAAGTTGGGGTAAAATATCTTCGCCAATCCACAAGTCCAAGCGACCACCAAGCGAGAGGAAAATCGACCAAAAATAACCGACACAGCACCGTCAAACCCTTCCCACCAACCGAGGGCACTATTAAAAGCCCAACCAACCCACACCGTGCGCTCGAGACGATCATCAGCGCAGCCACCAACCCGCGTCCACCGTATTCGGCAAGCCGACCAACCCGAATTAAAAATTCCAATCCAAATATCTCTCTCTCCCCCAAGTCCAGTGCAGTGGTCTATCCCAGGTAACGGCGGCGTAGCATCGGCGCTGGCTTGTTGGCATGTGTACCACATGGTTTTGCACGTCAAAGAATGTTGGGCTCCAGGTTCTCTAGCTGTCCGCTGTCCGTAAACTCCTCGTGGAATAAATAGCCCCGAAACAATTAACTGCGCGCCTGGAGATCACCGACGAGGGAGATGAGGAATACCACCCCGACAGATCCGAAGCAATCTGTGCGTCCAGTCCAGTGGGTAGGGTGACCTATGATCGTAGTAGTCATAACAAAAAACTCGTAGCATCATTGCGCTGCATCAAAACCTCGCGAGTTACGCGTTTCGGGTTTGGTCGAGATATTTGAAGTGAGCAACATATTCGCCGAAGAGGCGACCTTCGGCAATCGAAACCTGCTCGATCACACCTTCGCGAGGATCTTCTTCTCTATCACCATCCTTGCTGCCCAGATCGCAAACGACCCGACGATGACGGTACACCCAGAAAATATGATCATACCCACGAACGAGTGTGAGCTGCTATGTGCGAGGAGTGCGCCTGCCGCTGGATTGCCCAAGAGTGACCTGTTGTCACAACCAGAAAAAAAAAAACCAGTCAGCCGATCAGTCTTCGGATGATACTGCGGACGGTGGTAGAAATTATGAAGGCGAAGACGTGGACTGCTGGTAGGCTAGAAGTCCCAATGGACAATGCCAGCTAGATTAAAATGCAACGAAGCACCGAAAGGAAAAGTACACAGATCCCGAAGATGTGGCTTCGAATGATGATAACGTTCAAGAGAAGTGTTATTTTTACTCTCTCCCGTGATCACCTGCCGCGATAGCCACAACGCACACCAACAACGCTAATACGAGGCGAAAGCCTGGCCGGAATGAAACACTCACGGAACAGAGATCACGCTGTACAACATGCCCATCCTCGTTCCCACCTGCCTCCTCTCCGAAATACAGGCAATAGAAGGTGTCAACACGGATATGAAAGCACCCGACAGGAACCCATAAATAGTTGCAAAGGCCATCAAACCCGCGAAATTCTTCACGTTAAGCCACAGTGCGAGCGTAAAGAGACCAGAAAGGAATGCGGCTGGAGCTAGGAGGTTGAAGTGACCGATGGTATCGGAGATGTAAGCTGGTGCGATGCGCCCAAATACGCCCCCTGCGTTCATGGTCGAGAGCACGTAGAATGCGAGTCGTGGTGGTATATTGAGGTATTCGGCATACTCCACGACGTAAAAGAACGGGATGTACAAGCCTGGTCATGATCGGATCCAACTTTAGTCTCATTGACTGAAAGGAGCTCGCTAAGTAAAAAAACTCTTACCGAGTGCCACAAAGCTGCTCCCGAGGGCCAAAAGTGAAAACCGAGGATCTTTGAAAGCTGCCAAGTCAATGTATGGACCTGATTTTCTAGATGGCGTGCAAGCGGTGCCTTCGCTACTCTTGTCGATACTATGATTATTCGTCACCGTTAACGTCGCTACGATGCAGCATGTTCCGCTGAGTAGGGCCGAAACCCTCACTCCCCATGCGAACCCGATTTTCTCAAACAGATGCTGAAGCATGATCGGATAGACCACGCCACCTGTGTACCACGTTTACTCGTTTCTTGCTCTCGTAAAGCGACAATTAACAGGTGGGCTTTGCTTACCTATACTCGAGCCTGCAGCTGCGATCCCCAGGGCAGTCGCGCGGTACTTTGAAAAGTAGGTTGTGATGCTGGCAAGGGCAGGGTAGAACCTAGAAGCTCTGAATCAACCTTGCCGCTTCCTTTAGCTCCACAAAGCAAGAGTGGCGCGCCTCACATGAAAGCTACACCGAGACCAAAGAGAAGGCCTTGTGCAAGAATGTAATGCCAGTATTCTACTGATATGCTCGTCAGGACGAGGCTCAGCGTGAAGACTAGGCTGCCAGCCATTAAGAGTTTAGTTGGCCCATATGCGTCGAAACACCGTCCAACAGGTGCACCCTAGAAAGTTTTTTTTTTTATTAGGATTAAGGTTTGGGAAATCTTGAGAAGGGATGCTCACCGCGAGGAAGAAGATGAGAAGCTGTAGTGAGCCTATCCAGGATATAGTTGACTGTGACAATGGGTGCAATTGGTGGGTTGAATACCACGTCTGGAATGTGCCAAACGCGTTCATCTGGCCGAAAGTGACCAGGAGCGCCACGAAGGCGCCAAAAACGGTGAGATATCCCTTTAGTCCAGGGCGTTCTTCCTCAGCGGCTTCTTTTTGCGTCCAACGCCTAGTATCATCTTGTGTTTCCACCACAGTGCTCGGGAGTGTGTTTATAGTAGTAGTAGTCGAAAGGGAGTTGATTGAGTTGGGGGCACAATCGCATTTCTCGTGGTCGTGCATGGGTGCGACCAGAGCACCACAAACAACAGGAGAAGCGAGCGTCGGAGGGGGGGGGCGCGGGCGGGTAATGAGTCTACTAGAACCATCGGGGGTGTCTTATAGGAATGACAAGGGTACGAATCTCGATGGAATGGGCATTTTAGAGACTCGCATCCGCATAACTAAATCGACAGTTGATCACGGCTTTAACCGCCGGGAAACGTTCTGACGCGAGCCCCATGCAATCAAAGATCTGGCAAAAAGCAAGATTTATGGAGGGAACGTGACGTAAACCCACTCTATTCCTGCCGTGTCCATGGGAGGCGCTTCACATATATCACTGAGGCACTAACGCGTGATGACTCAAAAGGCCTCATTCCGCGACGGGTGTAGCGTTCTGACCCTTGAGGTTGTGGTCGATTAGGGACAAGTTAATTCAGTTTGACCGAACCTCTCGGAATATGGAAGCCTTGTGACTTCCTAGCATGGGAGCAACATCCTAGGACGTTGCCATTGAGTGTCGGCATCGATTCCAACACCCAGCGGCACCGTAGATATCTCAGTGCGAGGCCCTCTGCGTGGGATGTTCTAGTCTTCGTGTTGCACGGAAGATTGGTTGGGAGTGCTGTGCACATACACAGCCCCTACAGGTATAGTTGGACAGGCTGCAAAACATTTGACTGCTGATTTGTTGGGAGTGTATCCCTGAAGCGTGATATGTAGTATTTGATAGCAGTCAACCTGTTAAAGGAAACATTCAACACGACGTGTGAATATCAGGTGCTGTGTACCATATTCAAGTTTGGATACGTCGGAAGCGCAACAAAATCACTTGAGCTGACGATACGTGTTACAAGTCGCATGTTAGGTAAATGTAGCCCACTTCTTCCATCACCACAGACGTCTATCTTGGGCGGCGGATGGTGTCCTGCTGCCCATGCAGTCAGCTAGTGAAATTGCGATGCTCCAGGATATTAATAATCAGGGAAATGGAAGGGAAGGGGGCGGGGATAGGGTATGCGGAACTCGATGTTTACTTTTTTGGTGAGTTTCGAAACGTCGTCTCGCATTTAATTAATCAAGGAGGACATTCCTACTTGTCAGTCGATGCCTTGTGTTCAGCAATGTGGAATGAGTCATACATGGACGTCAATGCGAGATAGCTTATCGATGTTATAAGTATGGTGGTACCAAGGACCAGTCGTGATTATGCTCTAGCCATTACTGGAGTTCCGATTCCCCTCCACATTGTGACCAAGTCCGTTCTAGGTAAAGATTGGGATCACTTAGGGGTAACCACATTGGAGCACGGGAGAAGAGGCATCAAACGAGGCGTGTTTGAGGTTCTTGTACGATGTCGTCGGGGCTAGATGCGCAAACGTGGATGAGGTGCGGGCTGTTTCGGGCTGTTTCAAAAATCGCAGGTCGATTATGACGCAACGAGCATCTTCTCGCCATTTCCTTGGTTTGCATGGATGTATATGAATGCAACCCACCCGGTTAACTGACTCCACGAACCTAGAGCAGAGTTAGGCTCAGAGAAGTGATCGGGCTAGGTGGAAAACATACGAACGTGTCACTCATCCCTCCGCAGGTTGTGAACGCGCGGCTTTGAGCATCCGATAGCGTGCAATGGCTTTCTCCCGTTCCTGCTCCATCATCGACTTCTGTGCCATTGAAAGGACGCCTTCTCGTTTTTCACCTATTCCAAGCCGGACAGCAGCACCCCGAGGAGCTTTCTTAATATCAGGAGGAGCTTGTGCGACGTCATTGAGTCGTCGGGGAGCAGACGTAGAATATGTTTCAAAGTCCTTCTGCCGTTCAGCATTCTTGTCTGTTTTTGGACCCGGGGATTGCTCGCGGGCCTCTCTATCCGCGCTTAATTTTGACGTCTGCAGCCTGCCGTTTTGAGCTTCCTTTTTCATTTTACTCTCAAGCTCAGCATTGCGTGCCTTCCGTTCGACGGCTTTCGACGTTTGCACAGCGGACCGGACCAAAGGTCGCATGTCGTCTTCGACCCTCCTGCGTTACCGCAATGATCCATGAGTATTCTTGGTATCATATCAGTAGAGAGATCAAGATTCGTACTTGTAGAAATGTTGTATCGATTCTCCTGGCTTAATCTTGAGCTGCGAGTCGTCGATCTTTCTGCGTTTGTCTCTTGTCCTAGTACCACTGTCTTCTTGCTCTAGCTTCCGCTTCTTCTTCTGGTAGTCTTCGCGTATTTTCAAAGCGTTCAGAATGCGCGCTGCGGATTTCGGTATCGCTTCATTGCTGATTGACTCTTTTCCGGGTACAAGATTTGAGCCTCTGTCGCGGGTGAGCAGATGTGTTTGACAAGATTGTTGGATGCTCACTGTTTTTTCTGCTGTTCTTCTCGTACAGAGCGTTTTGCCTTCTTGTGGGGCATTATAATATGGTTGAAAGGGGTAGAAAGTTGAGTTACATTTCATGGGGTGAAATAAAACATTTCGGAGGGCTTTGCAGATCAGATATTTGTGTTTGCTTGGTTACGCTGGCTAGTCCAAGCAACGACAATTTCTGCACTCGTCATGGACACCGTGGAATCAGTCTACGCTCTTCTATTCGCGGGATGAAGTAAATATCATCTCCATCACCATGCGACGCCCCACTCCCGATATATACGAGCCACGGCATTATCTCCGTGTAAACTATACAACCTCACTCAATCTCCATATATGCGGCCCTTTCCGCCGACGGCTGCTTTCAAGGCAAATGGTGGCTCGCGGGCAGACACATGAACCGTATGAGCGCTGTCTATCTTCGAAGATCTTCTACATTGTGTCATATGATATCGTCATGATACCGTGTCTCGCCATACGACTACATATCACATCTGGTTAATTATAACTGAGCTTATCTTAGGGTAGGTGGTTCTGACTTTTTTTCGAGTGCCAGCACCCACGCGAAGTGGTTCTTACAGCGACAACGATCAGGACATCCTTCCTAATCTATGTCGTTCATATGGCGCATCCCCCTTCATGATGCTGATTCCATTGCGCTGAGGAGCACTGTGGTTGTCCTCAAATATCTCGACGCTTACGATACACTTACCAGTCCGTCTACATTTGAACAGAACCGCGGAACCGCGTGGTGGTATTCTCCGAGTCAGCTTCGAGTGGATGATAAATCCGACTATGCCGATGCCATTGGTCCACCTCAAATACTGTCCTAGATACACCTGACCCAATGTTACGAACACAAGCCCGCCAGCGGACTGTGCTCTGTTTTCTGAGCATATAAACCCCCGGAGCTTGATATCCATCCCGTGCGCCAGTCTGTCAAGCTTATTATGAGGTCCCTTTGGTTATCTTTCTTATCTCTCGTCCCTGCCGCTGTCTATGCTGGACAGATCCCAGTTGTAGATGGGGTCATTGGAGGGGTCAGGAATGGGACAGAGGCAATTAAGCCAGCGATCCTCAGCTCTGCGGCAACAACGCCTGGAAAGCTTCGTTTCAAGGAGAACAGCGGTGTCTGTGGTATGTTTTTCCTTACCACACACTCGACTTTTTACTAACGTACGAAAGAAACTACACCCGGTGTCAACCAAGCATCTGGTTATGGTGATTTGACCTCAACCGAAAGTCTTTGGTAACCAATGTTCCTTCCTACCTCGGTGTTTCTTTTGTTTACCCCCTATGTAGGTTCTGGTTTTTTGAATCCCGAAACGACCCAGACAACGCCCCTCTGGCTCTCTGGTTCAATGGAGGGGTGAGTCGAAATTGCTTCCGATAGATCCTCTTCCGACATTTAATCTGGTAGCCCGGGAGCTCGAGTATGATTGGCCTGTTACAAGAACTGGGTCCCTGTCGCATCACGAATGACAGTAGCTCCGTGACGCTCAATCCCTTCTCGTGGAATAACGAAGCGAACCTCTTGTTCATTGATCAACCCGTCGGAGTGGGCTTCTCGCATGGAGACCTCAAAGTTGGAACGTCCCAAGAGGCAGCAGCGGACGTCTGGACTTTTATGCAGATTTTCTTTGCAGACTCTCGTTTTGCCAAGTACCAGCAGAATGATTTGGCGATTTGGACAGAATCGTAAGTGCAAAGTGCTTTTTTTTATATGTGCGATGCGAGCCCGTCCCGTTTGTAATAGATATGGTGGACACTACGGACCGACATTCGCTGCGTGAGTTGCACTTACTTTTCGTCAGAGTGAATCTTCGCGTGCTGACAATGTGTCCAAAACCAAGGCACTTCTTGGCCCAAAATGCCGCCATTGATAAAGGTACCGTTCAGGGCGTCAAGTTGAACCTCAAAGTCCTTGGTGTCGGTGATGGTTTGACCGTACGTAACCCGTACCCTTTCGTTACTTTACCTGAAAGAATGATGATATTAGGATCCCCTCGTTCAATACCCTGGATACATCGAATACGCAGCCAACAATCCATACCACCCTCTCGTGTCCGATTCCGTCATCACACGGGCCAACACATCTTGGACATCTTCCACTGGGTGCAAAGCTCAGGTCCGTAATTTCCAAAGCGCCAACTTTAAATACCCAAGTGACCGGAGCTTTTTGCATGTGCTAGATCACGGATTGCTATAGCGAAGGCACTGATTCTGTATGTTCATCAGCTCAGAGATTCTGTAACAATGCTATCTTGGGACCTCTGGCTGGAAACTGGGATGTAGGTATTTCGCTCATCGAGGATTGTGACTCTGATCCAACTCTGATCCATCATTTTGACTTTTTCGGCTTTAGGTCTACTACGTCCTAACACAAAATCCCGATCCTTACCCACCAGCCATTGAGAGCTATTTGAACTCTGTTGCTTCGGAGATTGGGGCTGAATCAACATGGCAAGAGTCGAACGGGGATGTTTATAACAATTTCGCCTCAACTGGTAAGTAAGTCATCGTCCATCCTTCTGTCCTGTGTGGCTCATGTAATTTATAGGTGATTGGATGCACAACTCTCGACCAGATTTAGAAACTGTCATCAACGCTGGTGTAAGTCTGACAAGTCATCGCGACACAAGTTACACCCTGACATTCCTGCACAGGTCAGAACGATTATCTATGACGGTGATGCTGTAAGCTTGTTGTTCCGTGCATGATCAGTTATAGATGAACTGAGGGGGTGATTATAGGACTATATCTTGAACTTCAACGGAGTCGAGGCTATGGTCGATGCGCTCGATACCAAGTTTAGTTCGATCTACAAGGCTCAGACTTTCTCAAACTTTACGGTCCGTGGTCAATCTGCTGGGCTGTTCAAGAATGCCGGCACGTTCTCTTACGTCCGCTTCTTTGGCGCTGGACACGAAGTGCCTGCTTACAAGGTAGGGGTTCGAATTGTTGTGCGTTTGAGGGCGTGTCTGATTGGATATATTACAGTGGGGTACTCTCGAGGTGGGAGAAGCTGCCGCACAGATGTTCACTCAGATTATGAAGAACCAATCGCTGTCCTCGACGTAGAGTCCGTCATGGTATCAAATAAGTGCATTGTGTACAATTTAAGGAATTTAAGGACTATAATAAAAAGTTGATCCGCCCCATCTCCCTGCAGTCGAGGCATTTGCTCTCTTGCCTGACTTAGCCATTGCTATGCACGGGATCGTGGAAGCCACAGGGTTACACATTATGTGATCCGGGACAGTGGAAGCCACGGTGTTACACGTCATGTCAACTCACGAGACCCATTGGTGGTGTGGCATTGACCTGGTATTGACAAAGAACAACCACAAGCGGGGATAATTTCCCTACCATGGTCGCCAATCTCCCACACGTGGATGTATTGTACAACGAACGGCTCCCGGCACACTTGGTTCTCATATATACAGAACCCGTCCGACATTGTTGCATCTCCCACTCAGATAAATAATGTATACCGCATCATCGATCTTCCTCAAAGCCCTCGCAGACGCTGGAATCACACACGTCTTTGTGAATTGGGGCTCTGACCATCCTGGTTTGTTGGAAGATTTGGAGCGTCAAAGAGTCCAGAATGGTGGTACCGCACTCAAAATCGTGACATGTCCGAACGAAATGGTCGCTCTGAGTGCTGCTCAAGGGTATGGGCAGGTTGTCGGAAAGCCAGCAGCAGTGATCGTTCATGTAGACGTTGGAACGCAGGTAAAAGGTTCCCTTTACTCGATGCGTATGGCAGGTCACATTTTATCGTCTCGTTAGGCTCTCGCGGGCGCTGTACATAATGCTGATCGCAGTCGTACCCCTATCCTGATATATGCTGGTGCTTCGCCCTTTAGTTATGGAAAGGAACACAGAGGAACCCGAAATGAATGGATTATGTGGCTGCAAGGTATTCAAAGGGTCCTTTGTCTTTGTTGAGTTGCGCCTAATAGTTTGATAGACATCCCGGATCAATCTGCAATCGTTCGTCAATATATGCGTCACACTGCCCAGTTTAATAGTCCTGCAACGATACCGCATGCCATACGTCGAGGGCTTCAATTGTAGGTGATTTTTCAAAGGTCAATCGGGTCGCCTTCTGATCCCTTCTCAAGTGCAACGAGTGAGCCAAAGGGACCTGTTTACCTCTGGGCTCGTCGTGAAGTCATGGAGGGAGAGGTCTCCGAATCCGTCTTTGAGCAAATCGATACGAGCTTGAGCAGGTGGCCGTCTGTGGAAGCAAGCGCCCTATCCCCAGTTGGTGAGCAATTAATCTCAAAACTAGTACATCCACATCATTCATCATTCTTTCAGCCGCCCGCAGGATTGCATCTGCCCTCCTCACAGCCCAACATCCTCTCATAATCACTTCCCATCTCGGGCGAAACACAGATACAATACCACCCCTTCTAACTTTATCCACCCTCCTCGCTATACCTATCATCTCAACTATCCCCCAAGTCTTCAATTGTCCCTTTTCTCATCCGTACAATCTTGGAGTCACCTATCTGATACCGGGAACACACACGCCTCATCTCGCATCAGCCGATGTCATCCTTGTGATTGACTCCGATCTTCCTTGGATTCCAGGAAATCAAGCTCCTTCACCATCAGCCCGGATTTTCGTTGTTAATGGCGCTGACCCTTTACAAGCCAACATCGGTTACTCCCATGTTCCTGCAGAGTTGATTTGTAGAGCAGATGCAGAGCTTGCTCTCACTCAACTCGTCGAGTCCGTTCGAGAAACGGATGCTCAGGCCGCGGCTGTAGGTGAAGGCTTACTCGGTGGAAAAGTCATCCAAGATCGAGGGAAGAAATTGGCGGAAGAGTACCAGAGGCAAGTGGATATTTGGGACGCGCAGGAAGCCCAATATCCTGACGAGGCTATGAGTGATAAAGCGACATTTACTGTGCCTAACCTCTTTGGTGCTCTTCGGAGGCTCGTTCAGAACTTGACGCCGAGCAAAGGGAATAGGGTGCTTATTCTTAACGAGAGTGTTACCAAGCTCCCTCTTGTTTGGGGACACATGCGACCAGAAATTCCAGGGAGTCTCTTGACCTCGGGAGGGTCATCGTTGGGGTGGGCGCTGGGAGCTGCAGTAGGAGCCTATCTTGGCGCTGAAGTCGAGCAGAAAGCGTATGAACTTGTTGTGGTAATTGTCGGAGATGGTTCGTACATGTTTGGTGTCCCAAGTACTGCATTCTGGATGGCGAGGAAGTATCAAACGGTGAATTTCTAAGCACTCCGTGTTGGTACGTAACTAATGGTTGTTGGAAATAGCCGTTCTTGACTATAGTATTGAACAATGGAGGGTGGAACGTGAGTGACATTTAGAAAAGCATCGACTACTGGCTAATTGTCAACACATCCAGGCGCCGAAGGCTTCGCTGATGGGTGTTTACCCCACCGGGGAAGGAAGCAGAGTCTCTATTGATAAGCTCACGACTGGTTTCGGACCTGATTGTCCAGACTATGCGCAAATTGCAGTTGCGGCGTCTTCGGGTTGGGCGTGGGGTCGCAAAGTGGGTGTTGGTGAGTATGCTGGTCGGGAAGGACTGGAAAGGAGTATAACGGAGGCTGTGAAGGTCGTTTTGGAGGAGAGGCGGTGTGCGGTGTTGGATTGTGTGCTTGAATCGTTATGAGAAGTCTATCAAGTGGCTGCTTGGTGGTTTTTGGCAGTTCTCTGAACGTGTACTTGTAGTTTCTTGACAACAATTGCAGTGTGCAACTGAGCATCCATCGGAAGTCGAATACGGTACCAACAGCTTGCAAAAGCAATCATTTATCTAACTTAATATAAAAACAAAGATTTTTCACACGGCAACAACAAACGCCGCAGAAGCTGTCATTCTGATGGCTATTCGCCTCTCCCTGTCATTCATGCTTGGAGTGCATTGCCTCAGTGACTCCATACTCAAACCATTGTCATTTAACTAAACCCAAGTCAAGGAAGGCATTTGGATACCTTTCTCCACTACTCCCGAGTTCAACCGTACTAGCGTGGCCCAGCAAACATGTCTACAAGCACTGAAGTTCCTCCATCCTTTGAGCCCCATGCCATCAACTTGGTTTCTGTCCAGGATAGCAAGATCACAAACGTCAGCCTCTATTCATCTCGCGCGGAGATCACACGTGTCTTCAAGTTCAACGTGAAAGTAGGACTCAACCAGGTCAACCTTAATGGACTACCCAATGCTATGGACCAGAAATCTCTAAAGTACGCCAGTCTTACAAAACATATCTCTCTAGACGTGTGTATGCTGATTTTGGAACAGAGTCGAGGGATCTGGACGAGCCACTATTCATGACGTGACCATTTCCAACATGCCGCCTCCTACGCGGCCTACCACCTCAGACAAGCTCAACGAACTTTTGCGTCTGAGGAATAAAACAGAACAAGCGATGAACCGGTGTGCCCTGGCCAACAAGTCTTTAGAGAGTTACCTTGGAACGCTCAACGTGAAGGACGTAAATGCTTCTGCCCTCGCGCATATCGTCAAGACTTACCAAACGACGGGAGAAGAGTTGGACGACAGAATTACTGAGCTTCGAGATGAATTGGAAGCCCTCGAAGAACAGATTGGTGATGAAAGACTGAGACTTGCCGGTCCGGCAGAGAATCAAGACCTTGGAATAAAGGTAGCAGTGGGAGTCTTCGCGGATGGTGAGGAAGAGGTGGAGATTAGACTTATTTACGGTGTGTATCTCAATAAAATCCTACAAACAAGGTACTTACGTTGTTGCATAGCCGTTCACAGGGCTTCCTGGCAAGCTCTCTACGATATTCGAGTGGACATGCAGGCCAAAGATAAGCCTGTTGAATTGACATATAAAGCGTCGATAACGCAGAGCACCGGCGAGGTAAAGCATTTCTTGCAACATCCGGGCACGTAGTAAAGTCCTCATACCAACACTCCGTTTTGCAGGATTGGAAAGACGTGTATTTGACACTCGAAACGGCAGAGCCGACATTTGGCGTCGACATTCCTCGTCTCTCTCCTTGGACCATATCCGTCTACCACCCTCCTCCAGTCCCGGTGGCAAGGACTAGGAGCCGCTCTCCACGTAGGAAAATGGCAGTCCGGCGCTCAGCGGCACCTGCTTCAGCGAGGTTCGATGGAATGCAATCGTTCATGGAAGAGGCTGAAAGTATGCAACATGAAGTAGCTTTTGTCAACTCGAAAGGCAACATCACCGCAACGTTTAGAGTACCAGGAAAGATTACAGTTCCTTCTGACGGCGCTACACACAATGTTACGATCGTCAAGTTGAATTTGGACGCGACGATGCGTTGGGTTACTGTGCCTAAGCAAGAAGCCAAGACTCATCTGAGTGTAAGTTGTCTGTCACGTCTCGCTGTGGAGTGCTTCAGGACTTATGTTTATACAGGCTAAGATCAAGAACGCGTCTGAGTATACGCTCCTGAGTGGCCAAGCAAGTATCTACGTGAATGGAAGCTTCATTGCATGCACCGATGTTCCCCCAGTCAGCCCCGAAGAAAGTTTCGACTGTCCCCTTGGGTTCGTTCTATTGTTATTATCCCGGTCAATTTATTAACTTCCTACAGACTCGATCCCTCCGTCCGGGTTGTCTACCACCCCCGCATCAAAAAGACTACACGCACCGGCTTCTACAACAAGACAACGACCCATCTTTACACTCAACGCATCACGATCTCCAACACCAAGACGACAGCCATCGATGATCTCAAAGTCACAGACCAATTCCCTGTCTCGGACGATTCGATTATCACTGTCAAACAGATTAATCCTCTCTTGGCTAATGTCTTCGAGGGATCTAGATCGGGTGAGATTAAGGCTCCTGAGAAGGTGAAGATTTCTTCTGGTGTTTTCGCTCAATGGAGTGGTGCGGATGAGCCTGATGTGAATGTTGAATCTCTTGGGAAAGATGGGAAATTCGACTGGGTGTGTTCTGTTCCGCCGCAGGGAAAGATTGATCTTGTCTTGCAGTATGAAGTTATTGCGCCTCCTCGTACTCAGATCACTGGATTATAAGTGATTATCGCATTCATCGATACGTACTATGTACATATATAGTTTTCAAAAATTATTTCATGAGTTGCATAACTAAATGCTACGAATAATCTGGCCTAGTTGTCCCAGGCAACGATCTCAAAACTGGTTCCTTGGCACTAACGGTTTGAAGTGCAGAGAGCCTGTATCTCGCAAATCAGTCGCCACGGACACCCGGAAAGTATAGTGCTGAAATTGGTTACGGAAGCCTCTGACCGACATTTGGCTAGTGATTTGATGCGCAGCAAGCATGTTACATAGCTGATTCAACACGAATGCGCATTGAAGCTTCCGGGTGGCTGTAATTTTCTCGGTGAGCACTGAGCGGATGCGATGATGGGGTTTGAGGTGAGTCCGGGGAAGGATTGACGAGTTCAAACTGACGACCAATGGAGCTGCAGGCGCTCAATAGTGGTAGAAAAAAAGTTGTTTTAATACGCTGTGGCCACCATACCTCACTATATTACTGCCACACCACGGCCAGTGGCGCCACTCCGTTTCTTCCAATTCCAGCTAATAGCTTTACGGATAAAGCGATGGTCTCGAGTCCTGCCTGTCGGAATCTAGCCCCGATTCGGTCCACGCTCGCTGCTCCCTTATCCCATGTGCTCGCAGTCCAATAACTTGGTATGTGCGGCTACTAGTGCAACATCATGGCATCACAAAACGTGCTAACTGGTCAGCACATAGGTGGATGCGCAATTACACTAGACGCTGTCTCGAACAACTTAACTTCTGCATTCCTCCTCCTCGTCAACCCAGCCAACACCTTCCCACCCGCCCTATTCCAATTAGGCAGCTCCTCCCCAGCAACCGTATTTGACTTCTCTCCATTATTCAACCTCTTCACCAACATCAAACTCTTCACGTTTCCACGCCCAACATTGAACGCCCAGGACGATGGTTGTCATTCAACTTGACGCTGTCTTTAACAGCGTCCGAGATGCCCTGTGTGAATGACTTGAGGTCGGATTGGAGGAGCTGCACAGCGGTATCCTGAGTGAGGGGGAACTGGAACGGCACTTCGGCGCAGTTTTTCTGTTTACAGAGATGGCCGAAACCGACATTCGGGAGACCGATTGCGTCCGGGGCGGGTTTTGCGACGAACCCTTCAAACTCTTTAATTAGGTTGACCGTGGCACTGTTAACATTGGGTGGGCCACAGGAGGAGGAGCCGCCCCTGGAGGAGGATGCAGGAAGGCAACACTTGAAGTTGGCAGGACCAGGACAAAGGCCTAGAAACGCGAACGTGTCAGCATTGGATAAGTCTCCTGAACTTCTCGTACTATGTTATTTGTTCATCAAAGCTGGAGTCCTTTAGAGCATTTTCTCCCCTCCATCAAATGTAGTTGGCGGGTCAGGCGTCGTCCAAGGATACCATACAAACCAGCCTGCATACCAAGTTGTAGCCCACTGAGATGTAATAAACGACGGCGCTTCCCACCAGCACATTATGTTATAGAGCAGAGCATCGCTCTCAAACTCTATGTCCCCTGTCAACTGATCGGCATCAACGTTCGGCCATCCAAGGATAACATGTTCCTGTGTTGTAAATTTGAAAGACGCATTCTGTCGTAGCTCGAGTTCGACAACGAGATCTGTCCGGACAATAGGATTAAAAAGGACAGTATTGACATCTCCAGTTGCAGTGAAATTGGTGATATTGATGGTTGCAGGAGCAAAGCGTGGCAGTTCTTCTACATCAATGGACCCTGGCGCGATCCCTGCCTTTCATTTTTACAAAGGATTCCTCATCCTTGGCAAGCAGTGGAGCAGCAAGACTATATTGGACCTATTCAAGTGGTACAACGACATTGTATTCGCGGCTGGGAAGCCGAAAACCCCGCGGACCATCGAAGAGGACTTGACCGAAGTAACGAAGCCTTGGAACAACTAGACATTGTCGGTGAAGAGGAAGCCGACGCCAATACTACGGAATCGGGTCGGCAGTAAACAACTCGCTCTAATGGCTCGCTCAACTCACCTCGGTGCACCTCTCCTCCACCTACATCTCACAATGAGCCCACCAACAGTCCTTTTCTGCAAGATCCAGCTCCAGTCCCACCGGCGTCAAGTCTTCTCCCAACTGTGCAAGCCAAGCAGAGCACCGAAGACAACGGAGGTAATCCAGAGCTCAACGTCGGTGACGGCCGTCAAAATCGAGGT
>JAEUWJ010000130.1:35648-130582 GCA_018524395.1 Podaxis carcinomalis
ATTTCCTAGGGTCCCTAGGGAGGGGAAATCCTAGGATGCTGAGAGAAGGCTGGTAGGGACTCATTTCCTACAGCTGCTAGGAAGGAGAAATCCTAGGATGCTAAGAGAGAAATATAGGAATATGCAGGGAGAGACATACAGAGAGACTTATACAAAGACAGAGCACACTTATGGAGAACTGCAGAGACATAGAGGACTACCTAGGAAAAAAAAAAACATGGAATGGATCATAGAGAGAGTTGGACAAGGAAAGTTTTGAAGGAAGGAAATGGAAAAACTCAAATGAAGGCAGAAGAAGAAAAAATGGGGAAGAAGACAATTCACAGGAGTAGCATTGATGGCTGCTACTTCTCTGGATGATAGAAATGTCTCACAGAGGACAGCATAAATACCTCACATAGAAGGCAATTGACTACTGTCATGTTTTTGGGAACTGCACAGACATGGTGACTGCTACCTTTGTGAGATGGCATTGTTGATTGCCATACTCTGTGAGCTGTGAGATGGCAGTCATCAATTGCCATGCCCTGTGAGCTGTGAGACAGCAACCAATGTGAGATGGCAGTCATTGATTGCCATGCTCTGTGAGCAGTAGGAGGGTAGTTGTTGATTGCCATCTTTGTGAAATGGCAGTCATTGATTGCCACCTTTGTGAGGATGGCAGTTGAGCCCCTCACCCTAATCCTGAGGAGAGCATAGGGGGTCCACAAAGGTGGCAATCAACAATTGCCATGCTCCTCATCCTAATCCTGAGGACAGCATGCATGGCATTCATCAATTGCCATGTCTGGGAGTAGAGGGGACAGTCCTAGAGGTGGAATTCATTGATTGCCTTGCCTGGGAGTGGAGGGGACAGTCCCACAGGCAGCAGTTGTCAATTGCTATGTCTCTGAGTAGAGGAGATGTCCAAAAGGTGTTGTATATCAATTCCAAGTGTAAACAGGACCATCCCTGTATGATAGCTAGTATGAGCAGTACTTTTACTTCTTGACTGTCCACCACAGGCTGCCAAACCAGTCCCCACTGTGAATGTGGAAGATATATATAAAAATATATGTAGTGATGATCTGCAAGGCACTATAAGCTCAGCTACCATTTCAAAACCAGCATAAAACTTCCATCAAAAATGATGAAGTCTATGAAGATGCCAACATTTCTCCAACAATGACTATAGAACATATGGAAGCCATAAGCTAAGAAAGGGTCTGTTTCTGCCAACCCCACAGTACTGGCATAAAAGATATGTTGTTGGGATTGGCCAAGTTGTCACCTATGCCAGTGATATATCTGCTCATGTACTGTAAACAGGTTTGACCTGCTGGTAGGCTTAGGAATACAAGTTCAATTCATGGAGCAGGTAACTCACTGACACCTGAGTACTGTCAGAGGTTAGAGACTGGTTGATTCCTGAAGACTTTGTGCAGGAGAGGATCAATCAATGCCCTTGACAAAGTAGGTAGGTGTATGGAGAAATATAGTATCTGACAGACATGCCAACATGATTATACTAAAACCAAGTTTCTAACAGGCTCACATCCTTTGCTACCAGCCCAGCGCCTAGTATGGTTGCATGACACCATTACTCTGGCAAATTTCATAGCTACTCTGCAGCACAAGAACCAAAATACTCACAGCTAATCAATTTCAGTATCCAAGTTTACTGCTAGATCATGTATAAACACATAAGAAGAGTATCCCACTATGAGAGAAGAATCCATTCATGGACTTTGGGGCCTTGAGGAAGATGCTCCCGGAAATTATACCCTGCAACAAGTACAAGCTGTGAGCCAATCAAAGTTGGGATGCTGTTCTGGGAATGAATCGCTAAATTACCCACAAGACATTTAAGGAGGTTGTGAGCATATTTCCTTGGATGATTTGCACTCACCTAATCTAATCATTGCTGCCCTTGTTTGCACAAGCAGGGAAGTGATATAAGGTGACCCCGGCAAGTGCAGTAGTTGCACATTCATTTTTGGACATGATGAGGATATTTGCCTGCCTTGGCACTGTTTCCTACATATGTACTCTTCTCAATAGGGCTTTATCTCTGCCTTGTTGGCTTGTCCAAGAGGGGATCATTTGAAGTAGTCAGAGAACTCTTGCACCGTCTTGGAGAGAGTAGCTAATGATGATTTGCATGACATTCGTGCTCATGGATCTGTCACCGAAACTAGGAAGTTGGCCGTTGTCTGCCACGGTGCAGGGACGTAACCCATGCCAATGAAATAGTCTTGTGCCTTCTGCGCTGTGTCGAAGTATGCCATTCTGCCCTTGTATACAACACAGACCTGTGCGAGTATCTCCGAAGAACCTGCTAAAATGTGGGACTGACCTTGTCCACCAGTTTGAACAGTTGGTTGCCTACTTGGTAGAGCGAGACGATAGTTGTCAATCAACCAATATCCGTTGCTAAGTGTATAGCACGCATGTACTCTGGAGCAGTCAATGAATCAAGACATCGAGTAGAGCTCCACATTCATTAGGAGGGACTCTTATTCATTCAGACCATACTCACTTGTCCCATGCGGTGATACATGCCCGACTTGCAAGAGCTTTGCAAATGAATACGCATTTCTTCTCGCCACCAGATACCCTGTGAATGATAGTGTCACCAACCAGGATGTCCCTCGCACATTGCAGACCGAAAAGTGCTATCAAGGCGTCTACCACAAGTTTGGTGTAGTAGTCTGTTCTTGAATGCCCCAGTATATATTGTGGTGCCCGAATGAGAGCTGCAAACTGAATGGTCTGTGCGACAGTGAGGGATGGAAAATGAACGTCATCCTCGGGTCAATACTGAATGTCTCCTCAGTAATGTCTCTCGACTTCCTCAGGTGATAAACTGAACCTGGCCATTGACCGCCCGATACTCTTGCCCTTGGGTTGTCAAAGCTTTTAGCAAGGTGCTACAGCCAGAAACAGGCTTCCAAGCACGACTGCTAGAGGGTCATAATCACTCATGTAGGATCTCTCCAGGGTGGATCACGCCTTCGAATCCTTGAGTCATGTCATGCATTGGGGTGGCAAAAACCTCCGGATACCTTCGACAATATTGAGTGGACTCAACAAAGAGCCTAAGTTTTCTTGGTGGGCTATGCTTTAGCCCAGACCAACCACATTGAGGTCTAAAAACATAATTCCAATTCTTGTGCTTTAACATTCACCTCTGTCCAGCTGAATAGATAACTACATCAGTTTTCACTTTTGCAATGTATTCTCCGAGGTTGGTTAACCATTTGAGCACAGTCCAGAGAGTTTGTTCAAAATCGATTTCCAGGCGTGCATTAGTCAGATGTGACAAGGTTCGTTTTGAGCTCCTTTACACCCTCAGCGTCGAAATGCCCTATATTAACGTGTGCGGATGAATCCGCCTATACAACACGTGGGGTTGACATGATGTCTAAAACAGCTATTGGCGGCCAGACCTTGTATGGTGAAGCCGGGGCGTGGCCACTCACATTCAGTTGGCCAGTTATGATAAACCAACGCTGCTGAAAGACAAGGGAAGTCTGTATGCAGTCGAGTCGCGTGTGTCCAAAGCATTAAATACTATAACCATTCATCGTTTCCTTCTCGAACTCCATGGGCAATTGAGGATCGAGTCAACGAGCAATTCTGAGAGTCTCTCGTACTTGTGATCCTCGCCGACATGATGCTGAGAGAGCGCCAAAGGCCAAAGAAGGGCTCAATGACGGAGTAATCCGGAACAGGGAGAACCAGGGCCCAGCGACCATGGAGGTACGCATATTCAGTTTCAGAAACACTTCCATGCACTGGCTTTCGGGATGCCGCATCCTGTGCTATTGACTGGCCGAGAAGTAGATGGAGGAGCCAGTAGTGATCCCAGAACCCATAAGCACATGATAGCGATCGCTCGTCCAATTCATAAAATGAAACCGCCTTGAGTTTTCCCTGATTAACGCGGAAGGTTGACAGTGACTCCAGTACACGACTCATATCCAACTGAATCCCAACAAAGTTCTAGCGGAAAAGATGACGACGGGTTGTATTGCAGATTTGATACAACTCTCATGTGTTCCAGATTCATGTCACCCTCCAAAGGCTTCGCATGGGAAATCTCTCTCAGTGCCGTTATCCCTGCCGAAGGACCCAATGCCGCGAACTAGCACTAAGGGACTCCCCAGGCACGATGGTGTTCTGAGGATTTCCGAAAGTGAGCGTCGGAGAACAAAAAAGAAGTAAACAACAGCGGGCCGACTGGGAACACAAGTGCAACATGTGACCCTATTGGGGGAAGTGGAGTCTCAGTACTTTAGCTGAATTGCACAGTAATATACGTAGAGTAACATGTGGCAGCTTGGAGGCGAGTCACGCTGTTGACTTGATGTTATCGGGGGTGGAACGGCCCAAAACGTTTAATAAGATTAATGTGATTCATCTCCCAAGTGGCAGTCCTCCTGCTCCATGACGTCACGAGTATGTTTAGCCCACCTCCAATCAGAAGGTAGACAAAAATAGCAGCTTATCTGTTCACATACAACATCTAATGGTCCCTATGTACGTTTTAAACTGCAGCCCCAGCTGCATTGCAGCGTCATAGCAGGAGGCGAGTCCAAAAAGATATGACGAGATAATACTAAGACGGGAGGGCGGGCAGTGAAGAATACTCTGGCTTTTGTTCTTCCCAGAACCCTTGTTACGAGAAATGGAGGCGTGTCACACATGGGTTTGCACATGAAAAATGAAAGGTGGTCAAAACAAGTACAACTGACGGAAATTACAGAATTACCCCAAGCCCAAGCAACATGGTGTCCATGGTGTCCGCCGTCTATTTTCGTTGGTATTGTTCCGTCTGGGGTTGGGGTTTCGTCATACGCCCAAAGGTGAGCATGCTCACCGGGGCCACACAGGCGGCTGCAATGTACGGGCGGATCTTTGCGATGGTAGCCAAGAGAGAAAAGTGCTATATCAGAATAGTAACATTACACGAGTCCGCACGATAAATAAAAATAGTCTCATGTCTAAAAGTAGGGCGAATAATTGATCCCGAAGAGTATTATTCGAACAAACACAAAACATTACTAGTAACGCTTTAAAAGGGCGGAAAAAGCTCGTGAAGGAACCTGAATATGTTACAGTAGACGCAAAGCAAGGTTAGGCTACAAAGTGTCGACATTGCAATAAGAAGCGAAAGCTAGAAAACAAGGGCAAGCGGACAAATGCAACATGACATAAGAAAGCGTCGAAAGCGGCTGTCTCCGATTCATTATCGCTCAATCAAATTTCATACAAAAACACCACTCACCACTAGATTAGTTTTATGTTTCCCTCCACAACAGCTCGCAATTGGCGTCATTATCCATTCGACACACGCCGTCCACCACAGTCACGACCGTCCTGTCAAAGTTGTGCACAAAGACAACCCGAGTAACTGAGGGCGTGTACAGCCTCATTTCGCTCGCTAGTGCGCGGAACGCGGGTGGTGTCGAAGGCGGAGGGACCCAGTCCGAAACCTCCACTTCAACGCACTGGATCCGTGGCAGTCGCATCAACAGGCCATAAAACTGCAAGCGCTATGGAAGGGAAGGGGAACAAGGGGAGTTAGCAAGGTCCACGCGATGATGCCTTCGGCAATATGAAGGTGCTAATCACCGCTCACCTCTCTTCCAGAAATGGGCAAAACAAGCGTGCCAAGGTACCTGAGCTCCGAAGAGGTGGCCCTCGAGTTTACAATTGAGGATAAGAGTTCCATAGAGAAGGATGTCGTGTATTTAGAGTCCGCGATGTCCAAAGAGCGTAATGGACGCGTGGACAAGCGTATCTTCGACATCAGAAGCGTCATTTCTGCCCGTTTCTCGGGTAGCTGGGTGCGGGAGAAGCAGGTCTTGAGGCGTGTAATCGGCCGATTGGGAACTATGGCTACGGCCGCCTCGGAGAAGGTGCATTCCAGTATTGAAAGGTTGGGGAGCGCCGAAGGGGAGAGCGGCGTAAGAGAATTTGAGGCCGAGGTTTCATCGGTTGGCGTGGAAGAGTTGTTGATATCAATGTAGTCTATGAGATATAGATCGTTCAATTTTGTCTGCTTGTTGAGGAAGGTGACGAGGTGCCGGTCCCAGTTGAGGTCGCAATGGAACCCTCTGAGTTGAAATGTGCAATTATCCAACATCCATGCGGCATTTGCGTTGGCACTGTTTGCGATATGCAGGTTGAGATNCGAGGTGCCGGTCCCAGTTGAGGTCGCAATGGAACCCTCTGAGTTGAAATGTGCAGTTATCCAACATCCATGCGGCATTTGCGTTGGCACTGTTTGTGATATGCAGGTTGAGATAACGGAGGTTCGTTGTTCGCTCCAGAGCCCGCGCGATAGAATCCCAATACTCAGCGGGCAGTTCGGCGCTAGGTTCTTCTTCCTCACTTGAACTGTCCTCCGCAGATGATTCCTCCTCCGCAGTGGCATAGATTGTGAGGGCGTCGACGAGCGATGCAATTCGTGGGGTGGATGAGAGGGTGCGACAGAGGAGGAGGCTCTCATGAAGGTTCCGCATGTAAAGAGTGTTGTATAGCGCGCGTTCCGCAAAAGTACGAAATCCACTGCTGACCTGGCACAAAGTGGCGAGCTCGCTACGATTGCCAATTCCCTTTACAACGTTGCGGCATATCTCCAGTGTCAGGGCCGTAGACACTCGAGCATACCCTACACTAGTTATAAGGTGGGTGAGTCTATCACACAGGAAACAGGAAACTCACCTACTCCTTTCTGGAGCCCCAGCTGCGGACGTGTTATTTGATGCCGTTGTGAATTATGAACTGGAAGGGGGGGGAGGGATGGAGTTGAAATGAGCTCGTAAACGCCCCAACGCATCGGACATTGAAATACCTGGAGCAGCGATTTTGGGAACCGATAGGATTGGCCAATGACGACACTGACCTATGACGGATACGACAGTTGAATAAAGAGGGACAGGGAAGGACTGAGGTCAAATAGGTGACCTGCTTCTATGGGAGGGGCTATTTATGTAGGAGAGTGCATCGTGGAAATCTTGGCGGGGGCATTTCGGGATCAAGGGGGTGATCTCCGGGTCAGGTCAACAAAAACGATCCACTCCCAGTATTTGGGACACCTCTCGCCTCTGATTCATCCTCACCTGCAAGAAATCTGCATCGCAGGAATATCCGCCCCGGGTGAATCGAATATTCCACTTCGTTACTCAAAGACCCACGTGGCCGCCACGCATAGGGTTCCCGCTCGCGTGGTTCGCTTTGTTCGGGATCCTCGGAAGGCAACACAAAATAGGTCGCTATCTAAGGTTGGGATGGCAATGTCCGAGCTAGTTGGTTACAACTGGCTACCCTTCATGAACCTAATCGAAGAGATGCTGCCAGTGAGTTTTCTTCTAAGAATTTGACCCTGAATCGGCCAGAATCACAATGTGACTCTTTGGTTGCGACCACCAACCAGGTACAAAGGGCAGAGTGGCGGTGATAGATTGGGCGCGAATAAGTTGCTCCAAAGTCATTTGTCAAGTCTAGAAGCCAATCGTTTAATGAAAGAACAATGCTTCCTTGGAGCGCGGAATAACAGAGGTGTGGAAGAGTCTTTGGCCATTACCCACACGCATGGTGCACACCAATTCCAGGCCTCGGGTCAGGTAATATTCACTCACGGTGGCATACAGGTCTCTTTTTCCCCACCACTTGGCGTTGTTCCCCCCGTTCAAAAATATACTTGTTCCGGTATTGATCCCAGGGGACGTTCGTTCCCAGGCACCCAAGGCCAAAAAGCTCTGTGAAAGAAGGATGTGAGACTCCCGGATTATATTAAACCTGGGGACATATCTGAGAGGCTAGGTTATGCTTAATGAGGGAGTTCGGCCATGAGAACATATAGTAGTCGGCGTCTTTTCTGGGACAAAAGTTCAAGCTATGTTACACCTCTGGACCCCCATTGGCAGGCACTCCAGGTTCAGTTTCCATCCCAGCATGCTTCTTTTCCCAAGCTGATGCGGGGAACAAGTGTGCAGCTATCTTAGAACGGATAATATAATATACCACGCTGGGCAAGGATGTCCTGCCTAACTGACCCATTTGCTGTCAGAAGTGGCGGGTCGATACTCGAAGTAGAAGGTGGCATTTTAGGCGTTTCGTAATCAGCGTAATACAGATTGACTTGCGGGCGAGCTTCGGAATTGGGGTTGTTCAACATCTTATATGATTCGAGTGCAAGTGGACCAGTTATAAGAAATGTTGATGGTCGAAGAGACAACAAATGTCAGAGAATGCCTAGATGTGAAAGCCGGCTGAACCACGGTTTTATGTACTTCCGCCGATGAATTCGTGGTCATCATGTTACTGGCTGGCGTTACAATAGTGGGTGAGACTCAAAAATATCCTAAGAACCAACTAAGTACATAGCTTGAGGGAACCTCGGGATCACGCACGCACCAGTTCACGAATCTACTCCAACTTCTCAAGTTCATCCAGGCGTGCCAATACTACATCCTTGCTAGTCTCCTCAATTTCACCCGCAAGGAATATCTCGTCCAGAATGGCATAGACCTGAAACGAATGTAAGCCTTTACCCCAAAGCTCTCATGCCATCCAGCTGACCTTATAGAAATTGAACACGAGGTCTAGTTCGCATACGTTATCGAAGAAAGAGTCTAGTCCGTTTGAGCATCCATTCAGACTTGGTTATACTAAACGAGCGCACCAAGAACCTCGACAAACAAGTGTATCGCCTCCAAGTAAGCCAGTTCATTGTCGTTTGCGTCTACGCAAACACAAAAGAACAGACCCGCGTAACGTCGATAGACGACTTTGTAGTTGCGAAACTATATTCACAACAATTAGCAAGGGGCCACCGGCCTGAGCAAAGCAGGTCACACCTCAACGAAATTCGACTGATACTTTTGATCTCTGGGCGCCACTAGCCTGTGGACTTCACCGCGCAGCCTCACCTGAAGAATCCAGATCAGTCCATACCCCTGTAAGGTGGCAAGAGACCTGACCTTCTCATCATCATCGTAGGGAACATACCACTTGGATAACCGAGTTTTCCCTTGCCTGTTCTTCGGTTTGTGTCATAACAGCGTGTATGTATAATCACATCCTGAGCTCGCTTACCTGCACCAGGATGAACCGTATCATCGTGGTCGAGATGGGGGAGCAATGGGCAACGTCAATGAGCTTTGTTTGGCGAGTCCGTGAGAGCCAAACATCCCGCTGATCTTGATACCCACCCTACTTTTACATCACAACTAGCACTAACAAGTTGTCATAGATTGTCATCCGTTCCGAATCCCCATCTAGAATCGTAGCATTGAGTAAAATGCTCGTCTCCCCTAGTTCTTTCCCATTATGTCACTGACACCACTCGGAACAGAGTCCCTGAGGGTCAACCCCTCGCAGTTCGCAATCACGAGAAACCTAACTCAGAAACAGACAATAAGGAAATCCCTTTGTTTTTTTTTTCTCGAATCGAGTTCACAAAATGGTGCATCATGTAGCCCGTGATCCTCTCATTGAATTCTCCAAATTCGGACCCTTTGACTCGAAAGGCTGAACGTGTACACTGCGTCAGCTATTTTTTGGCCCACGCACGTCCTCATGCAGAAATGTTTCTATATGCAAGCTAAGCTAGAAGGCACTTGCCACTCCACTTACCTCACGCCGACGATCTGAGTCACCCTGGGTGGTTGACATAACCGCAAACGAACAGTCATCCAATCATCATTCTAAACGTCAAGGAATGTCGGGGACGTGAATATCCATCATACACACCTGAGGCCAACATGACGGCTCACTCCAGAGCGCTACACACTTCGCGCCCATTCTAATCCGTCAATTACGAACCATCACGAACCGCACCACGGTCCCGGGTTCACTGAAACACCCAATTCCAAAACACTCCTTTGGCACATCCCTCACGTGCGCCTGAATGATTATCTTTCACCACTGCCCTTCTCAGGGCTATTCTCTTCGCAAAAAAACCTTGTGTGAACGCCGCGGTAAAAAAATCCGAGGAAAAATCTGCCTAGCGGAGCTCGCCACTTTTTTTTTTTTTTTTTTTTTTTTTTTTTTGAACGAAGAATTTCACAGGTTCTCTTCCATACTTCTTATTCTCGGTTCTATTAAGAAGGACCGAGATACGTTCGGTGTTTATGGCACAATGTAGACAATTCATACCCACCAGTAGCGACTGCTTCACTTTTCGGGGCTGAAAGTACCGACACTAAAGTATTCAACTGAAGAGATTGAGCTGCGGTTCAACGATAAAAAGGGCAAGGTGCGACTGCTACCGTCAGTCACGGGGTTCGGGGCTCCGAGACCAGAATCCAGGGAATCACTGAACCCAACGACGAGAATGAGAGTATGTGGATGTGGGACTCGAGGAAGAGAGAGGAGACGAGGAACGATGAGGACGACGTTGAGATGAGCTCGAAACCCTTTCAGACGAGAGGAATGTTAGGGAATGGGTATTAATTTTGCTGCCGAGTTCATGAGACTCGACTGTACTTATACTGTCTCCTACTATCTCCCTCGAAATAACTTATATCCTTATATCTTCGTCGTACGTCTGTGGGTTTCTATACTATGAGTCCCGGAGCAGGACAAGGCAGATTAGATGGTGGTCTGAGGAAATGTGTATAGGAAAATGGATAAGGTAGCTGGGGAATGGTCTCATAATTCGGGTATGGAAGCGACGAGCGAACTAGGTTATTCAGAAATGGAACTAGAGTAGGGAGAGAAGCGAGCAAGGTTAATGGAGTCAATTTGCGGAATTGGCAAGGACGCCGGCAGAGTGAATTTCGTTGGTCCACAACTTACTTGGAGCGAAGATCGGCTACCCCTTGTATGCAGCCTATCTACGGTCTCCACAGAACATCAATCTACGCCCTTTTTCACTTCACATGTATTTCTCAAGCATAAATAAATACAGCATTCAATCAGAGTCAGCGACGAAAGCATAGATATCAACGGCAAAACACAAGGGTCCAAATATGTCAAGAAGTCTGAAAAAAAGAATGGATATATACACGATAAACAGAAACCAAAACAAAATCGTCATCGTATGCAAGTAAAGTCCATCGAATAATTACTCTCCCGCAAACAATCTGACGACCATATACGTCGTCGAGCCCACAAACCTCACGACTGGATGGAATTTCAGTGCTTCCTTAAACAAAAGCATTAAAACAACCACTCACACGCAAGGCCCGCAACAGAATACAACAAAAACGCCATATAACCATTAACAGCATTCGTCGCCGACTCGCCATCAATCGTAGAAATAATAATCGCAGCAAGCAAAGCATTGCTCAACGTCCAAGCCAACAAAACACTAAACAGCACCCATCAACACAAGATCAAGATCAAGCCGATCAAGCAAAACACCAAACTCACTTAGTCCTAAACGAACGATAATAATCCTCCTGCTGCGTACTCGCATCAGGTTTACTCTCAACCTTCGGTGGTTTGGAATTGAGCACGTGAATCGCATCTTCGTACAAAGCATTGATATCCTTCTCATTCGTCGGAACGCTGACCTCGACCTCTTTCTTGTCACCAGAGGTCTTGACTACACCCAAATCCGTGCTAGCCTTATTGTCACCTTTTGTGCCCCACGAAACATCGTGCACGTTCGCAAACTACAGAAATGTAAGCTCTCATCATGCATGAGCAGTCGGATAAAATGGAGGAGGACTTACAGCATAAACGTTAAGCACAGCAATGTATGAAGGAGCCATGAGGAGGTATTGAATGAACGATGTGATCATATGCCATGGTTCGAACTACAGGATACTGGGTGAGCGGGCGTTCACTGCAACGGAACGAAACGGAAGGCTTACAAAGATAAGGGAGGCAATAATGTACAAGCCAAGCGTCGCCAACAAAGAAAGGACAACATTCCTAAATATCGAGTTCGTGAAAAGATCCCCGACTGAGAGCTTTCCATTCTTTTCCGCAGCCTGGATACCTTTGAATGCAAGGATGAAGGCAGAGGTCTGGCGCCAGGTCGAATGAGTACGGATTGGTGACGAACCCCTCCATTCCACGCACCGTCATGTATATAGTAATTAATCCAAACCCAATAAACGCTGCGGTATACCCCCGTTTCGAACCTTGCGGTCGATTACCCAAAGAAAGAATGAAGCACATTATTAAAAGCCCCAGGTAGGCGTAGTTGATGACTGTGTTAACAATCTGAATCGCCTTGCCGCCAACCAGGCCCGCCATAGCTGATGCCAAGACCACGAATGCAATATAATAATTTGCCTACACAAAAAACGATGACCATGTTAGCGATGAGGTGCATAGAAGTCGTAACTCACAAGTGCAAACCAAGAGAAAATGAGATTGAAAAGTTGGTAAAACATCTCCACGTGGATCCAGAACTTGCGAAGGAAAGAATGCGAGGAGCGATAAATGTAATAGAAATGGAAAGTACTGTGAACAGCCGCAAAGAAGGAACCATTCAGCCAACGCCGTCGTTGGGAGATTAACTCAGGAACCTAGATTGAGTAAAGTCAGTTTCTAGAGCGGTTCGATCATCGTCTGAGGAACTGTACCTGATCTGGTACATCCGTTACGGCGTAGGAAGACTTGACGTAATGAAGAATCCAGGAACCGCCGCGTTTGGAGACCAATTCCCAGCAAAGAATCTGAACAATTGGGGTCAGCTCAGCGCACTAACTGAGAGAAGCCTGCTCACTCGATCCTCAGCGAGGTACATGTTTGCCGTAAAGATATCTGCACCTGAACCATGCTAACGCCATGTTAGTTCCATTGAATTGTTTCGGCTTCGATTACCAGGACATACCATCTTTTCGCCAAGGAAGTACTTCTGGAGAGGTCCTTCTCCCATAGAGTCATTTTGCAATGCAATATAACGGTAAGCACTGAAGGCACCAGGCAGCACAGTGATATAGCCGAAGACGGACTCTCTGCAAAGGCAAGAGTCAGATTATGCGAAGAACTAACGGCGTTCCTACTTACAGTGGCTTGTCCAAGATATTAGACATCTTGTACTCGAAATTCTGGGCCGCAACCAAAGGGTTGATCAAGTTTAAGCCGTACTTGCCCTTCAAGGCTACGATTTCACCGCAAGCACCACCAACATTGGAGTTGATATCAAAAGCCTTCCACAAATGGTAGATACTCGTGGGGCCAGGCATAGTTCCGACATCGAGAAGAATGCAGACGTTGGGCTGAAGAATGGGCCCAAAAGCATTAAAGAACCATCGGTGCGAGTTGATCTTCTTTTGGTTCTTTTCCTTCAGACAGAAGATGACCTGAACAGGTACTACTCCTTTCTCGGCGCCTTCAATCTTCATAGAGGGCGTCACGGAAACTGGGGATTAATTAGCACCGGAAACAACCAAGTCAGCAAGAAATTCACTTTGTGTCGTATACTCGTAAATGTGGGCAGTAACGGCTTTATCGTCAATGATGTTCTAAGAAAAGATGAGACCCAATGGAAAAAAGGAAATGAGCAACAACGGACCTTGGCAACCCCTTCCTGGTAGGCACCCATCGCAGCAATAACACTCAGAGTTCTCGAGTTGATCTTTTGACGACCATCGCTAACGATACAAACCACAACCTTCTTCCAACCATCCTTTCCCCAGGTCTTGCTTCGGTCCCTTTTACACAAATGTGCAATATTCTTGACGACACCGTGGAATGTGCGACAAAACAGTTCCTCGTCTTCATTGTACATCGTCATGACAATGAAAAGTTCCGTTCGTCGAGGTGGGTCATGTAGCACCTGTCGTAAGGTGAACCCTGCATCCTTAAAGTCGTTGGGGTCGCACGTGGCGGCTGAGTATCGCATGTGCGTGAACTCCCGATCCGCCTTGTTGGAACACATTTCCAGCAGTTTCGGTGGGACAGGATTATCGAGTACGAAATTTCCATGGAAGAGCCTTTTTACAACGATGAGCGCCTTTCAACCCCGTCTTACTACGTTAGGAAAGACTCACTCAACCCGCCTGATTGTCTTATAGCGCCGGGGGACGCGCTGGGGAATTCGGCCGTATCTAATATTGACTTCTGGCGCATCATCCTCGTTGTCCGCACCCTCATATTTCCCAGGCATGGGCATGCTGTATGAACTACTGGAAGGATCACGGTGCAGGAGGGGTATATCACCGGTGTCATGCATGTCCTGTTCCCCATCGTCGTGAAGCTCATAACGAGAGTGATATCCAGGGGTATGTGATGATTGTGTGGTTACGGACGGTGGGGGTCCGGGTGCTTGGAAAGGAAGCGTCAAGATCGAGTTCGAGGGCGGTGGAGACGAATGCGGTATGATGGGAGGCGAGTGTGAGTGCACGGGCGGAGTGGGTGTATGCATTGGTCCACCATAGGGATCGGCATATTGATGAAGGGTAGGAGGCGGGGGTGGCGAAGAATACGGATTATGCGACGTAGGATTCGCAAATGGATCGGGCAATGCGGAGGAGGAATAAGGTTGTTGATGATCGTACTGCTCATAAGGATTGGGCGCGATGGAGTATGGTGGATAACCGTCATTATAGTGGCGTCGTTGAGCTTCATCCGCCTACGACGCGCCCGTGATTAGCTGTTGCATTCACCATACAACGGAAACATACCTCTGGATAATGGGACATGATGATGGAGTTAAAGAAAAAGACCGCTGGCGCGCGACTTTGACTGGTGGCTGGAGGCAGTTCACGAGAGCAGGGCTGTCATCACTGTGGCTGTTCCATCCGCAGACAAGGCCAAAAAGACCGCGTTACGTCAGCACGTCCCTGCGATCAACGAAGACGCCAACAAGTGATACTGCGGTAACAGGTTCTCGATGGTTAGTGCACAAGCTATACATATCGTTGTTGTCTTGGTTTCACAGACACTCTGTTTCTGGTTACCCCACAAGGTAGCGAACCCCATTCCCCGAAAGCCCATCAACGCAATCACTACGAGGTCGAGCCGAAAACAATACCAAATGAAACAACAAACATTGTCATCAGCCCCTACGCTGATGTAGTGGCTGTTCGTGGATCAACAATTGGATCTTCCCTAGAATCAACTGCGGAGATAAGTATTAGTGGTAGTCGAGAGAAGGGTAAATTTCTCTTCTTCCAACACTGACTTGCCTAGCCCACCGTTAAGCCAGGCTTCGATATGGAACATCTTCTGAATCAGAGTAGGCGCCTCCTGTTGTTTCATCCTCACTGCAATTATCAACTCTACATCCGAACACCTCAGCAAACTAACGATTTATACGGTCGACGCTACAAAATTTAGTTCTAATCTTACAGATATAACAAACTCCAGGATCTCGTCAAAGTCAGCCGGGATGATGTAGGTAAGATTATAGTAAACCAGACCGCTCAGCGTGGCGGCTCCATATTAAGGGATCATTGCGCTCGACTTGCAAGATTCCCCGAAACTGAAAGCCGAATGCCTGGTAATTCCACTATTCCTTCCAACCCAAAGTCAAGATCGAACAGCTGGCCAGGAATACCCAATGCAAGAAGAATGAGGGTATCCGAAGGAGACCAAGTTTCCGGAAAAGCTCTTGACGGCGGATAGGCAATAGTTCAATTGTGTGCGTTCACGCGAGCGGATGTGCTGTTCGATGAAACATAATGTTTTACCCGCTGTCAGCTGAACCACACCGGTCTCCCAATTAAAGGTGATGGAATTGGCTCCTCAATCGCACCCGTTCCCCGGACTAAACCAGTTATTTGTACACCGAGGATCGCGAAATATTTCCTCTGCAGGAGTGATTTTAGTGTATGTATAAAGCGGAAGAAAGTCCGTTTTTCACCATGTCAAATCCATATGCTCTGACCCAAGGACCACCCAATGTGTGGAGGCTTGGGTTATAGACCTTTCCAAGCGTTTCCCATATTTTTGAGATTAGTTGCGGTGCTCTCTGTGCAATGACGGAGTTCTTAGGCATGTACCCCCAGAGTGAAAGTGCATATAACGTTACTCCAACTCTCGAATCGCTTCCCGAGCCCAGATATCTCCCCACATCGTCATTTTTGGTCTCCCATCATACTGCCAACGTACGTGGCCGCCATAACACGCATATACCCGTATTGCATGAGTGTGGGTGGTTAATTTTGGAGGAGGTTTCCTACCATGGGTTGTTGTAGATCGGAAAGACTGCGGTATGATGTCCAGCATCAGGATAGTGCAAGACAGGACGGGCTTACGGTTGTCCATATCGACACCTCCAACCCTATAACCATCACCTACGGTCGCGTTATACATGCTCTCCTTTATCAAGACCACCAAATCTGGATCCAAGAGGTGCCGAAATTCCTCAATGATGATGATCCAAGACGTGCATACGAACAACCCAACATTCGGATCGTACGACCCATATATCTTTTAGGACGATCTGGGTGAGTATATCCAAGCCATAAATAAAACAATAGGTTTTGCCCTTGGTGGATGCAATGGCCCCGGATCGGGAGCATTCCTTAAAAGTTCCGCACCAGAGCTGAGCTGGATTTTTAAAACTGGAAATCGATCCTGCTCACAAAGTCACTATGTCTTCCGTCGTATTCCTAGACTCATGACATATGCATTTCGGATAAATATGGATACTCTCTTCACATCATTCCCTTTACTCCTGGCTAACAATCCGACAGAATACCATGTAGAATATCGTAGTGAATTGAACTGCCGACCCGCTCTTCGCCTCGACAATTCGAAATCCCATTATAAAGAGGGCATACGCACAAGGAAATGGGTGCAAAGTTCGCATCTAAGGCATCGATGGCTTCATGGAAGAGCGATTGTTGACCGGGGAAAGTAAGTTCAAATATGGCTCATGTATTGAGTATCTCAGTCTCCTTAGGAGCTGGTGTACCCACGGCGGCTAAGGCGCCGATGCGGTAAAGCCAAACTACCCAAGTAACCAAAGCAATGACTGGCAAACCCATAGTATCAGATCAACATAAGATAAACATAGAATCGTCGAGCCAAGCTACGCCTCGCGGAAGTCCTTTTTTGTGAGAACATTCGGTAGAAGTAGAGCAGTCGGAGCTTCTCGAGTCCTAGTGAAGCAGTTCTGCGAGAGATATGTGGGATGCAGTTTCCATGCGTTCATTCGCAACAGGACCACCCAGATTGAACATGTATTGATTACTGCGCTACCCCTGGTCAGATTTGCGTACTTCAGTTAGGTTATGGGCCAATGGAATCGAGTATTGGATTCTATATAAAGTATTAGATTGTGTCTGGGGACTGTCATCAGGAAATTATCCAAAGATAAGTACCTGGCACGTGAGAGGATACTGCCCCTCTCTTTCGCTACGACTGGGTGTAGATCTTCTGCTTAATGGCCATCTGAAGGATTCAAATCCTTAGCGCGTGCAGCACAGCCGCGCTCTCTCAATTCATTCTCTAACCAATGCCGCAGTGCTCGGAATTTCCATGATCATGAACAACACCATGATACATACCCGTTCCCCAGCTGATTGGCCGCTCCGTTCCATAAAACAGGAGTGGCTTTGCAATACTCGATGTCGAGGCGGTGAAGTCGAAGACAGCAATTGCAACCATGACCAACAACACCTTCATCCAACAACTACTTCTTCCAATGGCAAACAAGATATGATCTGTAACACATGTGGACTTTTCACTGACCATCATAGACGGTTGGCGGTGGTGCGACACCAACACCCTCGACGGATCTGGTAGAAGTAGCCAACGTTGCTGATAACGAGCCATGGCCAAGCTAGGGTACTTCTTGCTATGTGGACCATCCAGCAAGACGCTGGCCTATCCTCGGCCCCGGCAAAAGGGGTGGACGACTAAAGTCAGACTCTTCGTATAAACTAGATACACCCCGTGAAGGTGCCTCAATATATGTATTCAACACTATCTGAAACAGGGCCCGCCTGATGTGCGCAGGCCAGATTACCAACATAGTGGCCAAGGTCGCTGAGGGTTCCTGGCGCCCGAGAATCAGGCCATTGCCCAAGGCAATCATAGAAGAATTAGACTGTATCGGATGCGTTCGGAACCGAACTTTTCTTTTCGTTCCACCGCGCTCTACCCAGGGGTTAATTAAATTATGCCTCATAGCTTAACAGTCGAAGTTTAAGCATTGAACATTAGTCTCCAACACCCTACTTCTCACCAAACTTACACCAATATTAGTCGATAACCCGTTGTTTCGACTTCTTTCCTTCTCCCTTGGCCCTGTCAATTCTCGCCCAATGTTATTTTTACCACAGAACCAGACACTCGTGGGATATAATGTAAATTGCTTCGAGCCAAAGAGGCATGTATCATATATGACTGAGAGACGAATAAGATCCTTCTAACATTTAAGATGACTCTTCCGATCATTTGTCGCTCGAGAATCGAGCTTCTTATCCGGTTGGCATCCCAAGGTCCACGCATTCTCTCATCTCCTGTATTCGAGGCGCCTTAAGTATTGTAACAAGTTGAGTCGGGTAATGGTTCATTGTGAGAGATTGATCATCGGCAAGCTATCCGAAAACAACTGTCACGTGAAGTGGACTTGTCGTGGACTTGTCACCTACACGCCCAACCCTTGATGACGTTCAATAGACACTAATTCCCACCAGGTTGAGTTCATATTTCGCGCCGAGAGACATGTGACGTAATATTCAGGTGAAACACCTATCCCTGAATTAATATTTAGTCCCTCGAAGATATAGACTCGGATTGGTCTCAAAGTTATTCAGAGGAGAGAGTGAGAAGAATTATATTAACTGAGACTCCATCACATTAAAGAGAAAATTCGAAAAAATAGGAATAAATTCGGCATTATTCTTGTATGGGTACAGTCTTCCCCCCAGGCTCCTTCAGTGAGCGTACGGCAGCGGCGAATGCTAAGTGACGCTCTCGCCGATTTGTCAGCAATGCCACTGGTTTTGTCAAACTCCGCGGGAGGGTTGATCGTAACAAATGCGCGTTATGGAGGGCGTGCATATTAATTACAAAACTGGGAGCAGACTGTGGCGTTGATGAAGGGTCAGATGCCTGCCCCCCCACCTGTTGGGCATTGAAGATAAAAAGGATGTCCTGATAAACCACGCATAAGTCAGCGGATAAATTGATCATTGAGTGATGTTTACCTTCGAGGGAATAAAGTGTGTTGCATCTGCTTCAATGAGGGCTGGCATATTGAATTGGGACTCCTTTTCGGATGCAACAATGAAGCTTTTGATAAGAATATAGCCTTGACTGCAGCCGGATGCTGTTGGTGATAAGATCTGCAATATTTGACCTGCCTGGATAGTGGGAGTAGGCTAACAGCTATTAGCGACATGCTCAGGGAATTTAAGAATGACTTACCGAAGATTGTGCAAAGAGTTGATAAAACACCCATGACATCGGCTTACATGTGTCATGGGAAGAGGAGATGGCATACCGGCACTCAATCCAGTATTTTGCCGCCTCGAGATCAGCGTCGAAGTGTGATGTAGGAGGGTTGCTCATCTCAAGGTTTGGGAACTTCCTGAGAAGATCTTGTATCGGGAGGAGCACTTGTTTGGCTTTTGCAAAGGGCTTCACTGTTCCTACGATTTGTTATGACTCTATGAATTGTAACCTCGTTTGTCAAGTACAAGCTTACTGATTGGTGTTTCCTTGATCGGAATATTCAAGCCGAGGCGACGACGTAACTTGCAGTCCTCGCTCATCACAGCTCGGATACCAGTACCACTCCGGATATACTCACCCTCCCCGTTTTTCCACCAACCACCGCTCACCTGATGCTTGAAGTGTTCCATTCCTGCAAGCGAATAGGCAATGTCCTTACTTGGAGCCTGGTGGTTTGATAGCACACTGCAAAGTCGGAATACAGAATTCCAGCATTTGAAGACTTCCGTGGCAAATAAGATTGGAGGTCCAAAGCGGCGGATATCATCCAAGAGATGGTTGAGAATATGGAGCTTGAATTTATATAATATCCGGGAGGGGTCATATTCTCCCCAAGCATCAAGAACGTTGTCAATGCAAAGTTTTAAGTCACCCTGAGGGTTATTGTTAGTGCCAAAATCTGGGTCATATATGACTAAATTGAACTCACGAGATATTCCTCCATGTTATCAATTTCGGGGAACCACAGAAGGGCGCCCAGCTCACCCGTCACACGCCAGATATTAAGAAGTTTATCATATTTGTCGTTGTTCACGCGGCCTTTCTCCTTGAAGAGTTCAGGGGTTATATTGAAGATTCCCAGTTGTTGCAACGCCTTGAAATGTCGTCCAACCGGTGAGTTTTTGTACTGTAACATGTATGGGGCACGGATGGATGAAAGTGATAATCTGTCAAGTGATGAAGCTTGTAGTCGTGTTGCGAATACATTTTCCTCATTCTTCTTCCATCCGTTAGATGTTTCGTACCACAGATATTTGTCAATTCCAAGAAGAATTGTGTGTAATATCTCACACGGTGTATCAGAGTGTGGATCCACCCCTTTATTATGGCGTAAACACTTTGAAAAATCAAAATAGATAAAAAAACCTCACCCTCAAGGCCAAGAAGAATGTTGAAGTGATCACCAGGCCGCAGTTGCTGTCTGAGTGCTAACGAATTATGCCTCAGTCTTTGAAATCAGTTCTAACAAACATTACTCAGGGGCTTACGTGAATCGGGAGGAAGCACATTGTACTGCTCAGCTGGCTGCGAAATCACCCATTGAATGAGGTCCATCCGTATATTGCTCTTGATTCCACTGATGATCTCTGAGCGCTGTTCTTTCTGAAGCCGTTGATTGAGGCGTGGATCACACGTTGATTGGGAGGTGATTTGGAGATGTTGTTGATTGCGTGCCATCTGGATCACTTGTTGAATCCAGTGAGTTGCGATTCGGTCCTTCGTTCCACTCTCTGTCTGAATTTTGTTTACAGAATCCTGGATGCCCAAACAAGCGGTACGTATAATCTTGGTCAGGGTCTCTGCCGAGCCTTTCACTGTTCGCTTGTCGGCGCACTTTAATGATGTTATCGTTCGTGGCCAGAATACTTGAACGGAGGGATGCTCACTGACCTCGTAAAGTGCGCAGTATCCCTCGTCGCTCTCCCGCTCAGCTTTTGCCCCTCCCGACATATCCGATCGGCACCAATACCGTGACTTGGACCCTGAGGTCGACGCCAGCTCAGCCTGCTGAGGATTGTCACCTGCAAGGAGGTGACCGAACACTTTAAAGACAATCTCCTCATGCAGCTTGCAGTCGTACGCCTCATGCCACTGTTGGGATTGTCTTGTGTTTGAAGTAAGTAAACATTTGTCTGATATTTGACATTGCCTTACAAGTCTTGTGCAAGCGCATCAAGTTGTTCCAGTGCCGATGCAACAGGCGATGTTGAACAGAACCGGACGAAGTATTCCTGGGATAACTTCTGATGTGGGAGGCTGACGTTCACAAGATAAATATTCAGGTGAGCGTTGTATTGTTTACTTCGGTTACCCGAAACATCATCGACCCAAGGCATGACCCGAACACAAAATGCCGGCCGCCCTTTTGCAACGTCATGCACAGGGTGAGGCATCAATGCAACGACACCACTTCCAAGTCCTTTTTCAGACTTATATCAGATAGATTTCTTGGTGAATCAAGACAAGACAGGTCACGCACCGTCAAAAATGATCTCCCCAAGGCTGGCAATAAGATCAAGGTAATTCCGCTTCAATTCCTTGCATGGCACAAACTTCACCTCAGGATCATTGATAGTAAAGGTCTTTCCACCATCAAAACTGAGGAAGATTGCTTCACAGTGCTCTGACCCCTGGTAAACCACCCAGCGCAGGGGGAGGATATACTGATTTGACGCCAACAGGGCAACCTCTCTCGTATAAAAGTGCCAGTGCGAGTAATTTGTCCAATCTGCCCACATTGGTGTAAGCTGACTTTCGTCTACTTCTTTCGCCCATTTGTCCGCCTGCCAGCTTTCCGAAATCCGGTCCGTGATTTCGGGATATATTTGGATCTCTTCTCGCACATAAGGGTTGGCCCAATCCTGTGTTTTGTTAACTTCACGTCAGTGTTAAAATTCTCTGCCGCAGTATTCCCGATGACTCACCAGTTTGATAAGATCAACTGGATGGTTCATGTGAAAGTGATTACCAAGAGCTGAAACGTGGTGCTTTGGTGTCAAGATTCCTTTCCCCAGTGCTTCCTGCCGTTTTCTCAACCCTTTAAATGATGGAACATTGGGTGTGTCGCACTTCTTCATAACCCAAAGTATAACCTTCATTTGATCATCAGAAAGCCTTAACCGAGGCAGATTATCCAGTAAGTCAAGGTAAAACGTCTGATTATTCATTTTGATCAGGTGTGGACAAAGGAAGGCATTCAACATGTCATCTCTTACCATTTTACATCCATGCGGGAACCATTCTGGGTCATCATCGGCAGCATCCACACCCGTATCCGCAGTGTTGACTCCATCTTCCTCAGCTTCTTCATCATCTGCCATTGCAAGAGGTGATATAGTTGCATCCTCCATGATATCCTCGATAGACTCCAGCGTGGACTCAAGGTTGCTCCACTGGTGACTCGCAAGTTGCTGTCGTATCGCGCATTCGATTTGGTATTCGCTGTCACCTCTGTCGTCCACCGCAAATGATATTTCATTCCCATTATCATCGTACCACTCATTTTCGAAGAAACTGATATCCGAAAATACGTTGGTATGTTGATTCGGAAGTACAGCACTTTTGTTCCCCACATCCGGTGCGTGTTTTGCCATGAACTGATGTGCCATCGAGAGCTGAACTGGCTCATCATTCATCAGAGTCGGAGCAATTGCTTCAACATCCATTTCACCACTTTCCTCTACATCTTTGGTCACTGGCCACCTATTGATCGCACTATGTGTCCCCCCGGGGCCATCTTTAACCTGAAGGAGGGCAAGGGCTTCTTGGTGTGCTTGACTTTTCCAGTGGCCGCTCACTGATGATTTCAACATCAAGATATCACGTCCATCTTTTGATGCATCTGAACATACAACGCACTTCCAACGGAGAGGATCCCCTTGGATCTCGGAGAAAACTGGTTTTCCATTGTAAGTTCATATTATCTCTCTTTTTTCCCACATACACTCACTGTGGTTCTCATTCCCTTTCCCGTGTGGAGGCATTCGCGTTTTTTTAAAGAGGAAATTTGGATGGATGGAGACAATTGAGTGCAACACGTGATAGGTGTATCCAACTTGTGTGGCGGAACAACACACATTTGTTGTGTCTGTGCCACCTCATTGCCTTCCCTCGTTGCCTGCAAAATGGTCGAAAGGTCTGAAATCAGGGAATTAACCCCACCATTTACTTCGACTGAGTCGCCATGGTCCCTCGAAGTGCCATCCCAAGCCACGAGCATCGAGTCGAGCCATTCATCCCAACCTGCAACTGTGGCATTGTCTGCAGCCCGAAACTCACTCTCACAAGAAAAAAACACGCGCAAACGTCAAGCAGAGGACCTTTCGCAGTTTGCCAGAAAGGTTGGGCGCAACTCCAAGCTCAGGAAGGTTGACTGTGATGCGCTTGCTGCTTTCTCAAAGGTTTTTGTTCAAGCATTTTTCATCCACATTCATGGCTAACCATGTAATACAACCTGCCTCCCGCAGCTCGTGCCAGGTGAACGGGATATACAGATGTTTGCCAACATTCTCAAGGTTCGAGAGAAACTGGACCAAGCTGCTCACGGTAGTGACATGGCTGTATACACTATCCCTAAGATGATGAAGGTAAACTCCTCGTATTCACATCCTGATTGATGCTTAAAACCACAACTTCAGAGATATATTGATGTATTCACCTTTCAAGCCCTTTTAATACCCAACCGTCTCAATTATGTTGACGTGAAGGGAAAGAAGGGACCTGATACTGACGTTTTGGTGAGTATCTCTGCTTATATCAATACACAGCTCATAATGTCAAACAGAAAATGCTTTTAGCCAATCCCAAGACCGGCTACACACCTACCATTGCTGCTGATGGCACCAAAGATGACACCATCCGTGCTCATGTCTGTGTGAAGCTGAATCACCGCCGTTCAAGGGTTAAACACGTTGTAAGTGACCCCCCATTTGATGTAATGTTCTGTTATTCATCCCTTTGATGAATCAGATTATGGGCTCATTTGAATTGGCTTCGAGCTCGCGCTCAGGCTTGGATACCCTCGATCACCTCAACATTGTTGACCTTACAAATGCAATTATCAAACTCTTCATTGGTGCTAATGTACAGCTCAGCATCAAGTTGTGTATTCGCATTGCATTCTTAGTGAGTTTTATTTTCTACACCTGATATCAAAGGCTTATATAATCTTACAAGCGATGGGCTGCTGTTCGTGCAGTCAAGGACAAGAAGGATTACTGGAAATTCGTTAACAGTGAACTTGGCGAGATCGCGAAAGAGACTCCGGGTTGGCAAAACGTGTACGTTCCTTTATGGTTACTGGTTGGATGTTGATCTGAGGTTCTTTTTAGCTTCTTTAACACCGTCCTCGAAGACGACCTCAAGCTGTATGGGACATCTGAGGATATGGAGAATTTGAAGCAGGCTCCCGAGACCACTGGTGATGTGGCACCCGCTTCTGACTTCACTCTCGATGATGATGAAGGATTCGAGGTCACGGAGACAGAGGAGGCTGATGCTGAGGCCTGAGGAGGAGGCTAACGGACATTTGTGATACCCCTTGACCGTCTAACTTGACCATCTAACTGCCATTCCTTATCATTATTATATTTGATCACTTTAATGTTTTCTCTATAACCAGTCCACTCGTTTGATACAATCTAATGCTCATGCAAATTTTAATAAATTCAGTGATATATTGAGTAAATTCTTGAGTGCTGTTAGAACGTCTATCAGATGTTTGTTATACTCTCAGGTGTGACCAACATTATGATCAGGTTTCTCGAACAAGACAACATTAAATGACTGTGTCGCGCGATTTTATTTTCACTCTCACTCACAACTGAGCCTCAGTTGATATGACGTCTCAACCTAAACTAACGAGACATGTGATCAATCCTTGTTATCCCGCTATTGGCACGTGTGATGATTTGATTGATGTTTATTTGATCTCTTTACGGGATGGGTGTGTAGATCCAGAGGCTTGGAGTCCGTAAGGCTCAAATCCTGAACATACATGACCCAACCACATCAAAAGATCTCCAAAGACCACAACCCCCTCGGATAGTACACAAACCAAAAGCCTCAATTCAATCCAACCTATCCGCGGGCCGGCGGCAAGGCTAAATTTGGCGAGGGACATACACTTCCATGATTAGAATCGCATGATGATACATGCCCACCCACTGTCCGGCACCAACTCGAGAACTTTCGGCAGACTTTTCTCTCTTCCACCATGACGCGAACCAGCTCTTTCACTGAAGAGACCGTCAGGGGAGGCGTGAGCCGCTCGGAGAAATTTGACGACACTCAAGAGCTGTCTGCTCAACTGCCTATCACACAAGGCTCGGAGAAAGCCGACAATACTTTGCCAGAAAACACCCAACATCAACGTACCCGCGATTTTGGTGTAATTCCAATACCCGCCCACCTTCGCTATGATCCAGCCAAACCCTTTCATTTTGGGTTGGCGTTGAACATTGCCTTCGGGTTCTTCAGCACATTCAGTGGGTCTTCTTCAGTTGGATTGTGATAAAAAATCTGACGATTGATGTCATAGCCGTCGCCAACTTGTATTACTGTCAACCTCTCCTGAGTACGTTTCTCGATCCTGAGAGATTCGGTACTTCGGAAGGCTAACCTCCCGTCAGTTCAGCTTTCCAATGACTTTAGGGTGTCGTATTCTGAAATATCAAAGTACGTTCTGCTCCTTTCCTGCTTCAATCCAGTGCTGAGCCACACCCTAGAGTTCCTACACTAGTCCAGGCAGGGTGAGCGCCAAACAGACCCAGGAATAGTTCGAAACACTCACCCCATGCCAGGTATGCAGCAGGGCTTTTGTTTATATCACCTCTAGGCGACCTCGTTCGACGCCGGCCGCTGATCCTTTCAACCGTGATCCTATCCACAGCACTCACCATCGGCTTAGCTGTAACAAGCAATCTCATCGTCTTCGAAGTCCTTTCCTTCATAGTAGGAGCCGTCTCCGTTACACCTCAAATCCTTATACCCCTTGCAGCAGACCTCGCCCCAGACAAGCGAAGAGCCTCAGCAATCTCGATCGTCCTCTCTGGACTTTTATTTGGTATCCTCGTCGCTCGCGTTCTGGCAGGCATCATAGCGCAATTTGTTTCATGGCGTGTCGTTTACTACTTCGCCATTGGTGTCCAAGGTGTCGTACTCCTTGGAAGTTACATCATGTTACCAGACTACCCGTCGAAAAACAAACACCTGACGTACTGGAGCATTTTATGGACAATGGCGAAATTTTCAGTGACGGAACCTATCCTCGTCCAAGCTTGTCTCATTAATTTGAGTTCGAGTGCTGTGTTCAGCAACTTCTGGGTGACATTGACTTTCTTGTTGGGTGGTCCACCATACAACTATTCCACGTAGGTGATATGTGCTAAGGCCTCTTTACCATCCGCTCACTCACAATTATTAGACTTGTGATAGGTCTGTTCGGACTCATTGGCATTGCTGGTGTATCAACTGGACCGATCGGCGGGAGGGTCATCGACAAATTGGTCCCTTGGTACGCTTCCCTGGTCTCTATCTGCATGCTCCTCGTATTCCAGTCTATTCAAACTGCGGCTGGTGGTATCCACGTTGCGGCTGTCATCATAGCCACGTTCGGTCTCGATGTGTTTCGCCAGAACCTTCAGGTATCGCTCTCAACCGCTATATTCAGGCAAGTAGCGCCATTTCCTTTCATTTACGACAATGTGAACGTCGTTGACTAACCAATCATGATTAGCATTGAACCGGCAGCGCGCGCGCGACTCAATGCAGTTAGCATCCTATCGGTACGCTCCCTGTTCACAGTTACGCGCATCCCGTAACAATATTCATGTATGATTACGCACAGATCTTTATAGGACAGGTTCTCGGAACCTCTGTCGGAACCCACGTTTTCGTTCACTTTGGCTGGAGGGCTGGAGCTGCTTTAGGATTGGGCTGGACGGGTTGGCAGTTGTTCATTCTGCTCCTGCGTGGCCCTCACTGCCGCAGGTACACATGGTTTGGGTATGAGGGCGGGTTCGAGGCGAGGAGGAAGAAGCCTCAGCCTCAGCCTCAAAGCGACGAAGAAACTAGTAACTCAAAAGAGAACCCAGAGCGAGCGCCGAAGGATACAACCTCATCAAAGGAAGAGAATCATGAAGCGAAGGTGGATGTTGGACGGTCATAGAAGGTTTTTGGCGTTGCGTCCATTATCCCGCAGCAAACGATAGATTACGATCCGCGCGAATCGCGGTATTCTGTTGTAGAAGTTCTGCTCTGAGCCAAACACTTCCGGTCTGTTGAGATCAATCCCTCGCAGCCGGTGTTGTGCGGTCGAGGATAGACGTTAATATAGAGAGTGCATAATGATTGGTTCCCCCAGAAAGCCAACATGTCAAGAAGCTGCCAAATTGAAACAAAGCATGGGCGTTTCCAGTTGATCGGCTTCGAGATCGACATGAAAGTTGACTTGGTCGTTGCTTTGTCTCGGGCGATATTTACGAGCTGCGCAGGTAGTAATCCGATTAAAGCCAAGTACATGCTGCTGTTCATACCCTTTCAGGCAGAATACGTATGCACAACATCATCATAACGGAAACCGATAAACCGAACGTCACCTTCAATGATGTCATTAAACTTGGTATTCATCTAAAGCGCCCTGTGAAATAATTGAAGATGTCCAGCTCGGCGGAAGAACACAGTATACTCCATCCCTCCCATACCCGGGCCGAGGCTCAGAGGTGGGATAATGCAGGGAAAGATCCTATGCAAGGGATCTGCGAAAGGAGAAAATCCCTTACGATCCGAGATAAGTGTATTACAGACGTTGCTATTCAAAAATAGTTAATACAACACCCACAGGGAAAGAATTACAGAAAGCAATGCTATGATGAATTGAGGACAGGGAAAAATAATGCGTAAATGTTGTACTTGGAGAGTAGGGTATGAATTCCTCAAGACTTCAGAAGTTCTTCAACAACTCTGTCGTCATTGATCTTGGAAACGTTGCTCCCGCGATAGTTCAACCGCCTGAGGACATCGATCTATAAGCAAGTCAGAAAGGTTCTACTACTCCTCAAGTACGAGGAACATACCACATGGCCTCTGGGGAAGCCCAGAGACTCGAAACGGGTGACATGCTGGGTGTCTAGTCCAGCGATTGCTATTTCATCTCGTGTCCCTGAGGAACCCCCTTTACCCGACTTCGAACCTGGCCCGCCGGCGTATATTTCCGTCCAATATCGAGCGGTTTCTTCGAAACTAGCTTTGCTCGTCATATAATGCTTGGCGACTTCAGCATCTTGTGGATCGTTGGGCTCAGGGGAACACAACAGGCTTTGAAGCGAGATCATAGTAGATTTAAGAGTGAGGACAGGAGACCAAGCATCCTTGAGAATATCGAGGCAGATGGCGCCGGATGCTGACGAAACATTCGGATGATATACTTTGGTGATGAATTTCATCTTGACAGGTTGAAAGGGATATGAGTCTGGTATCACAATGTCCTGTTGGCGTCATTAATTGCCCATGATCATATGCGATGTGATCACCTATACTCACAACATCAAAGTTACCCCCTTCATAGGGTGTCCCCTGAGGTCCTGGAAATGTCCCTTTTAGATGGAACGGAGAGTCACCAACGAGCTCAATTCTGATGTTCGATGTCTTGTCATTCTTACAGTCTTTGTGCAAAGGGACGTGAGAGCTGTGGCGATTATCGATGAAAGTGGCATTTCAATGTCTACTCACCCGCTATTTCCTTATTTACACGACGTAGGCGAGCATCCATGGTTTGGTCAGACGCGGTGAGCTGGTTTCAAGGTTATTTCGAGGTTGTTGAGGGTTGGAAGATGGTGGTTCTGGTCAAGGCTGGAGATCACGCTTGCTGTAATTATGCGGTTGGTTACCTAATCGGTGTCGCCGTGATGGCGTCCGAGTTACAATGCTTCAGATTGTGGTCTGTCTGACAATTCGAAATCCCGGAAGGGAGGTATCTCACACCTAGTCGAACAGTTAAGCATATGGATTGTGGTATCCCGGAGAATTCTTGTTGTGGCACCCGAGGCCTTCTGGGTACTTCAACTTGAATTGGAGATAGCCACCATATAGATAAGATTTTAGGGAGCCGTCGCACTACCCCTCAGATAGTTATTCCCGTATAAGAGCTAGCTGGACGGATCAGATGGCGCACTCCGAGGAGGACCATTGCTATCACAATAGCGTACTATACAACGCCCGTAAACGCATGGGAGTGTGCATATGACGACCGAGTATATCCATGCAGGAAAAGCATAACCGATGATCATGGAAGTGAAATATCCAACTACAGATTAGAATCCGTTACGCCACTTTCGTCATCTTGAAGCTTTTATGTATTTAAAGGGAAATTCTTTTTTTTAAAAACCGTACACTTAATAAAATTGGATGATCAATTATTACTCCTAGATGGGCATTGTGAGGGCTGACTAGGAAATACACGATGAGTAATTATTTGTGAGGAATGCACATGAGAGATAGCCCAAGAGCCACTTCCCCTACTATTTGGGCTATGAACAGATAGTCGTAGCGCGAGCTGACAAAGGCCAGTGCTCTCAGACAGGTCTGTATCATAACCCAATAGTTCGAGGAAGAAGCAATGCAGCATCTGCACAGGCAGTTCCACGCGCTGGAAGTTTGTCGAAGGAAGAGGAGGATGAGTAGTGAGGAGGGTAGTTGGTGACTACACTCGCACCTGCCCTCATTTTTATATTCTCGCGGGCATTCAAACAGATTCAAGCAATCCCTATCTCAACATGCCACCCGATCGTATTTGGACTTGATCAAGTAATTCCTACGACTAGAAAAGGCATCCATTGGGATCCATTCTCTACGAACCGAAAAGATGGCATTCTTAATTTTGTAATTCCTATCTTTTTCCGCAAAGCCGACACGGCCGGACCTTCGCTTGTAACTTCATCATTCCTTCACTACCCTATAAAGTTGATTGAATTGATTTTCACGGAAGATGAGTCGCAGCGCAGTATTCAGATTTTATCGTTATTATCTCCAGTTGCGTCATTGGTTTCCTGTCTTTGGTTACCGGCGAGGACTCGTGATTGGCGACCGTTAGCCGCGGTGGCGCTGTTGGAAGTACTGACGTACTAAACCAAGAGGGCTCGAACAACTTTCCTCCATGCGTGTGTCCGGTGATCCAGGATGTCCTTCGACAAGCCTAATAAAGCACACCAAATGATTGGTACCAACGGATAAGCCAACGGAATTGCCAATTGTACGTGTGTATTAGTCAAATTTCTCGTCGGAGAGTCAAATCAAACCAGTCCGCCACAAGGAAGACTCAAGACGGGTTAACGCGTGGTGTTCCAAGGAGAGATGCACACGTGTGTGGCAGAGGAGAGTGCTCATATTCCATCGGAAGCCCCGGTCCAAGAGTGAACGCCATAGCTTGTAGATATGGAGCGTCAGGAATGTATTACATCTCATTTATCGGGATTCATGCCGAGGCGTGGAACAGGCTCTCTCAAAAACAGTCGTATGTTGACACCTGCACTGATAATAATGCTAAACAATCTCCCACCCGCGTCAAGTGTAGCAAACCAGATGCCACCTTCGCTGCCAAGGTCCTTCGGCCCGGAACTGTATAACATTATTATAACTGGGTCCGAGCACGCGTTCTCCCGTTTCATCCGAATACATTCAATAGCTCCTTTGTAGAGAGTCTTGCCAAACTTTTCCGATCCTCGTTTTGGGTACCACCCAATAGCTGTCGTGCGTGCATCCCACCACAAAAGGGAGCCGTTCATATCAGATCGAGGAAAGGACACCGCATATTCGAGAAATTGGCAGCCAATCCCCTTGTGCTGATATGCAACGTCGCAAGCGAATTTTCGGAAACGAATGGTGCGTATCAAGTGAATTGAAGGTGATACCCCCGGGAAGCTGAGGGATATCCGCTGTGAAGAGGGAGATTACTGCAACGGACTCCTTTCTTTTGTAGTTCGCCAGGAACGCCACTCCGGCTGCGTCCTTTGGGAGCTGGACGTGGCTAATATCCTCCAGGGTCAAAGAACTGAATGTCTGAGGGCCAGGGGGTCTTCTACTTCAATTCGTTTACGGTGAACTTGAACCGTTCCACATTTTGAATGAGCGAGGATGAGCTTCTTTCTAGATCTATTGTGCAAGAGCAAGGATTAACCTCACCTTTCACATTTGGATTCTCCGAAGGCATGTTTTACGGGTATATGAATGTTGTCTTCGCGAGGATGCAGCACCGCTATGATGCAATCCAGTAACAGCATATGGAGGGAGACGATGATCACAATTATATTACGGCCGCAGTAAACTTATGTAACAATGCGAGCCCCGTTCGGAGGGAAACCATAGTGAGCATGTGTACGTGCGAGCCAGTCCCTGGCTTTCTTGGGTGATTTCGGACGTGAGCGCGTGAGCGTCCAGGAGGCAGGAGCTTGCAAACATTGCACGTCAGACTCATGCTCCAACTTTCCGGTCATTCTGGAAGCGGAGGATATAGACTGGCATAGAACATGCTCGTGATTGAATATTGAATATTGAACCTTGATCTGAGGACCAAACGATGTTGGCCTAGCTGACCGCTGCTCAGCGATGAGGTCAACTTGGCGTTCCAATTTCCAACACACTCAAATTTCACACGAGATAACCGTGTCACATCACAACTCTAAGGGGTTGCTTATTACGGCTAGATGATAGGCGGCATGAACTTCGGGAAGCCGGATTGCCAATCTTGGTCATTGACATCACCCGTGTGGATCATCCGTGTATAAATTAAGATAAAGTTAGTTATATAAGTCACATCCCTTTGGTTGAGCGCCCTTATCTCACATCGCGATGCCACCAGCCACCGCTCAGCAGGTATCCCAAAACTGGTTTTGGAAGAAGCGAAATTATGACGTGTTTCCGGCCCTCGAACACGAGCTCGGGCGCCCCGTTGGCGACGATTATACTCAATATTGGATTCCGGCATACCAATTTCCGTCAGAGATCCATACTGAACTATTGCATAAGAGGTTCATACCAGACCCGTTTATCGGTTTCAATGAGCACAAGGTCCAATGTGAGTCATCGTAATTTAACGGTAATGAGGTTGGGTCGAAGCTTTCCTCAGGGATTGGCGAAGCCGAGTGGCTGTACAAAACCACTTTCTCGGCCAGTCCGCCCGGGTTTGATGAATTTATGTCGCTCGAGTTTGAGGGTCTTGATACGATCTGTGATGTGTATCTCGTGTGTGCTCTTCATCTCCTCAGAGCCGAGTGTTTGTGTTCACCGCAGCTCAGAATGGCTTCCGTATCTTGGAATGTGACAACATGTTCAGAAGTTATGCGTATGATATATGCCATGAAGCAAAGAATTTGGACCTCTTGCTCGAGGAAGGGAATACTTTACTTTTGCATTTCAAATCTGCCAAGATGTATGCGCTTGAGGAGGCATTTACAAGGGGTTACCAGAGAGCAGGTTCGGCCAACCTCGGCAACCCCAGTAGATTGTACCTACGTAAAGCGCAGTATGACTGGAGGTATGCTTACTAGTTTTGGTTGAAACACCTTCACTCATTATTCCAGATGGGATTGGGTATATACCATCCTCTCATCCTAAATTCATGATTCACAAGCTTCGCAGGGTCCGGAACTTATGACTTGTGGACCTTATCGACCTATAACGCTCAGAACATATTCTACCCGGATTCAAGGTGTCTATCCACGGACCTACTGTGACCCCTCGATCACCCTCAAGGTCGATATAGAACTCGACGGACGACCCTGGGACGTCAAGGCCATTTGTGTCAGTCTCAAATTACCGGGCGCCGAGACAATTCAAAGCGAACGGCGCCTTTACGACACTCGGGATCAAGTTCGCTATGTAAAGCTGGATAACCTCATCACCTGGGATGAATTGCAACAGAAAGGGGTTGAACTGTGGTGGCCCTATAGCTACGGGAAGCAGCCACTATACGATCTCGAGGTCACTATTCTAGACGCGGTAAGCATCTCCTGGGTATTACAGTGGTTTCAACCCAACCCAAATTTGCTAGAGTGATGTGGTTCTGGACACCATCACGAAGCGCATTGGCTTCCGGTCAGTGGCGTTGATTCAAGAACGTCTCTGGGCACCGGACCAATATGGTTGGGGGACATCTTTTGTGTTTGAGGTTAACAAGATCAGAATGTTCATAGGAGGTGCAGTGCAATCATCCGAACCCAAACTGCGCAGTCCCTTAAATTTTGTTATCAGGATCAAATTGGATTCCCGCCGATAACTTCTTGACAAGAATCACCGACGAAAAATACCGACATCTATTAACCCTGGCTCGGGATGGAAATCAAATAATGGTCCGAGTTTGGGGTGGAGGGGTTTACGAACCCGATGTCTTTTATGATATCTGTGATGGTACGATAATCCGTTTTTCACAAAGGAAGATCGGGATATTGAAGTGAGTCAGAACTTGGTTTGTTGGTGTGGCAGGACTTTCAGTTCGCCTGCGGCATATACCCCGCCCACGACGAGTTCGTGGCGAACGTTTCGATTGAAGCCGAGCAAAATGTGAAACGTTTGAGGCACCATCCTTGTATCGCCCTCTTCTGCGGGAACAACGAGGATTATCAGCAGATCTTACAGTGGAACGGTGCGTTGCATCAGTTTGATTCTAAGGACCGCACTCATTCCATGGCTTAGAACGTAGTAACCTACCCGCCCGCAAGCTTTACGAAGAAGTATTTCCGCAAACCGTCGAAAAATTAACAGATCCCCCAATCCCGTACCATCGAGGCTCTCCTTACGGAGGGGAAGGCTGGAACACCGCAGACCAGTCAGTCGGGGATGTCCACGTTTGGGATATCTGGGGAGGAAAGGAGCTGCCGTACCAGCAGTACGATAAACTCGGCGGCCGTTTCGTCAGGTGGGCGTGGTCACCATTTCCTCGCCTTGGTACATTTTCCGATTGATTTTTTAGTGAATTTGGCCTCCCGTCGTTCCCATCCATGCAGACGGTACGTCACTGGATGGCGGGAGCAGGGGAAGAACAGTGGTACGCTCAGTCCCCACTTATGGCTCAACACATCCGCGCTGGTAGCTTTGAGCGCCGGTTTGCGATCGTCATGAATGAGAATTTCAGGATTACGGAGGACCTTGAAACGTGGGTCTTGGGATTGGGTGCACGCATTTGAGTTTTGTGTTCTCATTGCCTCTGTAGTCACGCGTTTCGTACCCAGGTCATGCAGGCGGAGGGTGTCGGGTTTGCCTACAGGTCTTGGAAACAAGTGTGGGCAGGGCGGGGCAAAGAATATGTTAAGTGATGCGTATATGCATTCAAGTTTGTACCATTGACCCATGCTGGGCAGACCGCTGGTGTCCTAATCTGGCAACTGAACGATTGCTGGCCGGTCGTCTCATGGTCCATTGTCGACTACTTTGTGAGTCACGGCGCCAAGTCGTGTTATTCGTCATGTCAAACAATGACCCCTTATAGATGCGGCCGAAACCTGCATATTACACTATTGCCCGAGTCTTGAAACCATTGTCGCTCCATATCATTCGCAAGGTATGGACACTCCGTTATCCCGATCTCTCTTCATTAATCCTAGCATGTAGGTGACCAAAAACAGAGATAACGACAGACCCGAACCGGCAAGTCTATCTTCCATTCCTCCGTCAATATCTCAATTCTTTGTACTAATTCACACGCAACCCAGTTCTACGAATTTGGTGCATTCCAAAGCACATGTGCCTCTCTCATAATTTGTGCCGCTTCAACCCTCCTAACACCTACGCGTGCAACCCTCTCCTTAACCTACTTTGACCTCCGACCGGGATCTACAGCTGCTTCCTGGCGCGAGAGCCAAACAACCACCGAGCTCATTCCCGCGAATCAAGCCACGGGTTTATGGAGGTTCAGGTGTCCTGAGCCTCCGGCTGATGAGTCAACGGTGAATATCACGAGTTGCAGTGTTGTGGTTTGTGCGAGGTTGTTGCATCCGGAGACGGGGGTTGTGTTGGCGAGGTATGTGGATTGGCCGCAGCCGTTCAAGTATTTGGAGTTACCGGATCCTGGGTTACGGATCACGGTGGAGCGGATGGGTGATGGGTCTGCGAGGGTGGGGGTGGAGGTCGAGAGGCCTGTGAAGAGTTTGTTCTTTTCGGTTGTGGTTGAGGATGGGGATGAGAGGGATTGGGAGGTGGTGTGGAGTGATAATAATTTGGATGTGGTCCCTGAGGACCCACAAGAGATTATTGTGAGGAATCTTGGGGTGAGAAGGATTCAGTATGCGTATCTTGGAGGGGAGAAGGTGAAGCTTTTGGTTGAGTGAAATGGAGATGGTGTAGTGTGTTTGGGTTGCTATTACTGCCGAGCAGTGATAAATATGAATGGTTCATTCCCGGCTCATTGTCAGTTTGTGTCGCATTGTGAGATAGAGTTTGCCCACTTGGAGATGAGGTTGACAAGTCCATACTGTTTTCCGCCAGCCTTCACGCTCGAGGAATGTACGTTCTACTCCATCCAGCATAGACCATTGCTCCCAAGGATAGTAGTGGATGAAGGAAATGGATGTATGAGAACATAAAAAAACGGAATATCAGGGGGTCAGATAACCCCACTGCTTCCGATATGCTGTCATCAACAGAACTCATCTCGCCAGGGAACGTCTATTTCCTCACCGTCATCACCATCCTTTTCTCTCTGGGAAAACTATACCTAGACAAATATCGACCGACAGTACGTCCACACCTCGAGCTGTCAAAGTGGTACTAAAGCCCGCAGTTTGACCACATCCCAACCATCGGATACTCGGGTCGACTCACGTCGTACATATCCGCACTCCGTTTCTTCAGACATGGGCGCGAAATCTTTCAGCGAGGGTACGACGCGTACCCGACACAGCTGTTCAAAGTACCGACTATAGCTCGATGGGAATTTGTCGTTGGTGGAGGAGAGCTGGTGGAGGATTTGAGAAGGGCGGGTGAGGAGGTTAGTTTTCATCAGGGGGGTGTTGAGGTGGGTTCTTCTGTTTGTGAGTGGTGGATGGGTCTGACGAGGGTGGCGGGCATCTTTAGAGTGTGAGGTTCGATTATACGATCAAGTCGAATATTGTGGATAGTGCTTATCATTTGAAAGTGATGAGGACCAAGCTGGTGTCGTTTGCGCCGTATTGGTGGGTTTCGTTTCTCGCCTGGGAACTGATTTTTTTCAATTGATTGGTATGGTTTGATTGGGTGGGTAGTGATGACATGCATGATGAATGTATAGCTGCGTTGCGGGACCTGGTCCCGGTCACGGATAGAAGTAAGGTCCTTGACTGCTCGGGTTCTTGGAGTTCACTAGTGATGTAGATTGGACGAGTGTCCCGTTATGGAACACGCTTGAGAAGCTCGTAGCACGTATGAGCAACCGAGTTTTCGTGGGGTTACCACTTTGTCGGGACTTGGGGTATCTGAGGTTGTGTATCGGGTTCGCGGGGAACGTGATGGCAGCGGCGAGTTTGATTAATTTGGCGCCAAAGTTTTTGCACCCGTAAGTGTTTGCATGGGAGGTGATTGGGCGAGTGTTGATTCATATAAGGACCGTTGGTTATAGAATTGTCGGGCCGTTGTTGTCGCCGTATGAGAAGCACAAGAGATTAAGTTTGAAGTATCTTGGACCGGTTATTCGGGAACGACTTAGAATGAAGGAAGAACATGGGGGTGGGTGGGAAGGGAAGCCTGTACGTATACTCTCCGGTGCTGGTGTAAGTGGCTGGAAATTAATTGCGTTTTAGGATGATTTGGTCTCTTGGTTAGTGGACGAAGCGCAGGGGATAGATGCGAAAGTTGAAAATTTGGGGATGAGAATTTTGTTTGTCAACTTTGCGGCGATCCATACGACGTCGATGGCAAGTTGCGTCGCAGTTATCCTTTTCGACGTTGTTAATGTGTTTGAAAGATCATGTCACATGTACTGTTTGACCTTGCTGCTCGTCCAGAGTACATCGAGCCTCTGCGAAGAGAAGCACAAGAGATAACAGAGTCCGAGGGATGGTCCAAGAATGCCATTGCAAAACTATACAAGTTGGACAGTTTCATACGCGAATCTGTCCGGTATTCGAGTTTGAGTGCCAGTGAGTCGTTGTTAATCTTTCCGTTATGTCTTGGCATACTCACCACTGTTTAGTTTCTATGATGCGTAAAGTGTGTGATCCAAAAGGTTTCAGGTTCTCCAACGGCATTACTTTGCCGTATGGAACCTTTGTATCGGTGATCAGTGACGCCATGCACCACGACGAGGCGTTCTATCCCGATCCGCACAGCTTTGACGGGCTCAGGTTTTACAGACTTGGAAAGACAGATTTGGACCGTGGAAATGATACCGTGTTCCATGTAAAACACGCGTTTGCCTCGCTGTCAACGAATTGGGTTCTCTGGGGATTGGGTAGGCATGCATGTCCGGGACGGTGAGTGACGTTTGCTGTGTCAGAAACGTATTGAAAGTGAGTAGTGGATATTGTATGCTGCGGTGACACAGGGGTTTCGCTGCGCATGAGATCAGAGCGACTGTCGCGTACATCCTGCTAAACTACGACATCCAGTTGGAAGGGGAAAGAAGACCCGATAATCAGTGGATTGCACATGCGTGTGTGCCGGACGTGAAAGCACGTCTGTTGTTCCGAAAAAGGGGTGGTCACGAGAGAGGAGAGATTTGATTGTTTACTAGGCGTAGTCGTGGGGTCCGAGGATTACAGGGATGGAATACCACAGTGACGAGTTCCTGATTGTTCTCGGAGAGCAGCCGGGAGCAAAACAGGGGTGGCCAAAAATAGAAAGACGCGGAAGTCGGTGGACACGTGGTATGTGGGAATGATGGGATGGGCTTGGCCTGACGATGAGCTGGATAAGACAGAAATACACGGGGTTGGTAACAAAGACATGCAGAGATGCGAATATTTCGAGCAGTTGATACAGGGTATTTCAGCATCTATCGATACAAACCCCATCTCTCTTGCCTCAACCATCACCGTCGTACCATCATGAGCTACTACCAGCCTTCAAACGACCGTGGATACCTGCCCATTGCTGATCATGGCCTGTGAGTCCCACCCCAATGACGTCAGGAACAACATATCAACATCCTTTCAAGCATTGGCAACCTCAGAACTGCTGCCCTCGTCTCTCTCGATGGCTCGAGTCCGTCCATCTCCTCTCTCTCTCTCTATGTCATATCCCCTAATCCTTTTATCCAGTTGAGAGCTACTGTGTCCCCAATTTTGATTCTCCGTCCGTTTTTGCCCGTATCCTTGACAAGGACAAGGGTGGTCACTTTTCAATCAGCCCTACCATACCTTACACCTCCAAGCAAAATTATTTGCCTAGCTCTAATGTCCTCCAAACCAAGTTTATGAATGACCTTGGTGTCGTCAGCGTCACCGGTATGTCCTGATTTCGTGACTGCACATTACCCTTACTGATGTTCTCTGCGCACAGATTTCCTCCCCCGCCCGCGCCAGGCTAGCGCCACTGGCGCACCCACACAAAAGCCTCTCCTTCCTTGGCTTATCCGTCGCGTCGAGTGCATCCGCGGTTCGCTCACCATCAATGTCGAATGCGCCCCTGCTTTCAACTACGCTCGCAATCCCCACGTTACCAGTATCGTCGACGACGACAGTATCCCCGACGTCCCTGGTAATACCAAACAAAAGAAGGCCCTCTTCGAGTCCGCGGATCTGACATTGGACCTACGCTATGTCCCGGAGAGGACCCACGATGACGTTGATGTACCCGTTGTTCGTCTGACCACACTGGATCTCTCTGCCAAGGGACACAAGGGCCTTGCGGTCCAGGCTTTCATCCAACTTGTCGAGGGACAGGCTGTCACGTTCATTCTCCGTAACCCCCCTGGTTCTACTTGTGCGTATGCGTACACGCAGGTCACTGCTCCCAAGACACACCTCCGACTCAGTCCTGAGATCCCACAAACTGGTATCATTCAGGCGCCCGGTGCGCCTGGTGGAGCTGGCGATGCGCAATTGAGGAAGGTTGATGCTGCGATCGCTGCTGAACGTGATGCTTCTCTTGCTGCGTTGGTTCCGAGGGGAAGATCACTGGACGATCCTTTCCTTACCAAGGTGTGTAATACACCCGCTCTTCATATAGCATATGTATTCATTTCGATTTTTTAGGAACTCGTTCATTCTCTGCTTCATGTAGGTTCAGATCGTGAATTCTTTTACGAATTTGGGGGTTAATGGCCGTCCAGACGACTAACCGATACTGGTATGACTGGATCCGTCAATCGACTTACACGGGCTCCTGGAAGGAAGCCGTTTTGCGCAGTGCTCTTGCCCTCAAACTCCTCATCTACGAACCTACCGGTCCGTAATTCATTCCTATTGATCACAATCACACTTCTATCTACTCGGGGTCCATGTGTACCCCCAAACCCAAGGTTTAGTCGGCTAATGTATTTTTGGTTTTCGCTTTCCCTTGCAGGTGCTGTTGTTGCTAGTCCAACTTTCAGCTTGCCCGAGTACATTGGTGGGACGAGGAATTGGTAGGTGTATATGGTCAAGTGTTGTGCTTCACTTATGCATACGGGTCGTCAAGGGATTATCGGTACTCGTGGATTCGCGATTCGTCGTTCACGCTTTATGCGTTGATCCGGTTGGGATTTACCGAGGAAGCGAATGGTGCGCTTTTGTTCCTCGTTTAATGCATAGATGCGTAGCTCACCGTCTAGTGATAATCGTTGCTAGCGTATCTCGAGTTTATTTTCGAGCGTTTGAGGGATAAGAACCCGGATGGTAGTATCCAGATCATGTATACTATCCATGGTGTGTGCAGCCACTTTTAGTATCGGGTGGTAGCTCATGTATGGTTGGTTACAGGTGAAAAGAACATCCCGGAAATCGAGTTGACTCATCTTGATGGTCATAAGGGCTCGAAACCTGTTCGTATCGGGAATGGTGCTGCGGATCATGTGCAGCTTGTGAGCTATTTCTTCATGTTCGCGTAATGCCTCGGTTGTTGACTGTGTTTGAAGGATATCTATGGCGAGTTGTGAGTTGGTGTGGTTGTGTACTCAGTTGCACGCTGATGGGCACGTTAGGATGGATTGTATTTATCTCGGCCAGAAAGTGAGTGCTTGTGTGTTGTTCGCGTATTGCGGGTGCTTATGACGATCGTTTCAGTTTGGAAAACCTCTTGTAAGTTCGCTTGACTTACCATGGATCTGGTACACTGACTCCTACCCGGACGTCAGAGCTATGACGATTGGTGCGTTCATAGATGATTCATAGTTGACTCTGGATGTTAATGGGCGCTGTAGGGTCTTGGTTCGCAGCGTGTAAGCGTGCCTCGTTCGACAGTGATACGTTGATGATTGACTATGGTCTCCGCATTATAGGGTTGACTGTAGGCGCTTTTTTGTTTTCGTCATGAATTAGTACTGATCCATCGTGGTCGCAGTCGTGGTTGATCACTACAAAGATCCTGACTTGTGAGCGTCCTGCTTCAAGATGCTTTTTCTATGATTCCAACCCATCTTTCTTAGGTCCATCTGGTTTGTGATTTTTCTTTTTCGGGTGAGTTTGGGTGGCTGATGCCAGGGTAGGGAAGTGAGGAATCGTGAGAGGAACTTTACGGTGCGTAGACTATGTCGTATTTGTTTGATCGTCTCCTGATTGTTCCTTAGTACTCTAAGGTCTAACAATGATAACATCTGGCACGTGTTTCTCAGTAGTGCTGACTCCCGCTGTAGATCATGCTCTGGGTAGCAATCGACCGAGGTTCGTTCCCGTGCCATCATCTTCCCCTATACACATTGATGAGCCCTTTATCCTCCCTTAATAGGTCTCCGCCTTGCGGACAAGCGGTCACTACCTTGCCCTAACCGCTTCAAATGGCTCGCAGCTCGCGACGAACTGTACGAGGAAATAATGAACCGCGCATGGAACAAAGAGGGCAAGTTCTTTGGACAGAGCTATGAAGAGACCCATGTCCTGGACTCGGCAGTGTTGATTATGCCATTGGTGTTCTTCATGCAGGCTGTGAGTGCTCATATTGGAGGGTTTTTCATTCATTTGTTGATGTTAGCTGTTTAGTCCGACCCTAGGTTCGTATCTACTCTTAAGCAGATCCTCAAGACGCCGGATAAAGGCGGATTGACTTCCAATGTACGCTTGTTTTTCATTGCCTCTTCCCTCTTCCTGGTCGTAATTGGAATCGTCCTGCTGTAGAACCTTGTATATCGCTATGATACGCGTAAATCTGAAGACGGTGTTGGAGGCGAAGAAGGGACTTTCTGCTTGTGTACGCTTTGGTGTGTCGAGGCGCTTACGAGGGCCGGTCATACGGACAGGACGTTCTTGCCAAGGGCTATTTCGATGTTCGAGGTGAGTCTGTGGATTGTTGTTTGTGATATTTGGCGTTGATTTGGTTAGGACTTTTTGTTGTATTTGAACCATGTTGGGTTGTGTAGTGAAGAGATTTCGGATTCTGGAGAGTCGTACGTGGATCTTTTGTGTTTGGTTACTTGGGTTTTGGGCTGACTGTGTGGTGTTTGTAGGTTGGGGAATGCTGTTCAGGGATTCACGTACGTGGTTACTTCTATCTTTCTATACCGTTAGTTTGGTTGAGGTGCTGATTGCGTGTGTGGTAGTCATGTTACTTTGATATCTGCCGCTTATAATCTCTCGAGGACCTTGGGATAGAGGTCGACCTAATTTGGTTTTTTGAATGGGCATACTATAGAAATGGAAGTTTAGTACGAGGTATACAAAGATAGAAAGGCAGTTCTAGGTTACTTTTTGCTGTGGGATATGATGCCGTTACAGACGAAATATCATCATGCTTGTGGCAATGTGGTGATCTCGGGTTGAGGAGAGGCGATATGAGGTGCTTGTGGAAATAAGACACATGTAAGAACCTGCGTGCGAGTATGGATGATGAAACTAACCTGATTGTTGCATGTTGTGACATACGGTCCCTCCGGGTGGGACGGTAGCTGATTTGTTTCGCTATGAGTTGGCCCGGAGAAGTGGCGCAAATTGAAAAGTGGAGTTGGCCAGTGCAATGGTCCACATAATAAAAATAAGTTGTGAGGGTAGCAAAAAGAGGATGACGCAGTGCACGAATCCCTGTGAACCCCACCCGGATCGAACGGATGACCTTGAGGAAGCGCATATAGCTGGAATCTCACGCTCTACCACTGAGCTAGGGGTCCTTGAGAAGTTCCTATATTTGATATAATATCGATCGTGGCTGTCGGCGTCTGCCGAATATTGAAGTGACGCGAATGGGATCAATTGACAAGTCTCGGCGCGGTGCATAATTTGCTAATTCTCCCTTTGCTTCATGACCTCTTGTATTTGAATAATACTCTGACGAAAACTACAATCTCTAATGTCGACGGAATATGATGATGTCGTAGAGGTCAGCTGTTTTCTCCTCGTTGGACTACTCCCAATGATGATGACCCTTGCATAGGCAGAACTCTCGGGAGACAACAAGGAGGTGTATCTCTTCCAGTGGCTGGCTAATGTCTCAAAGTATATTAAAGAAGTGCCAATCGTACGTCTTTTCGGGTGTTACCTCGCGCGTATGCTCACATAGTTTTGTGGGTAACTGCATGGTAACTCTAGGGCGACCTTAAGGCGAAGCAAGCAGACATCGAGAAGGCGCTCATCAAGATTGTAGCCTCGCCCGACCCGTACCCAATACCTGGACGGGCGATTCGGAATTTGGTGGGGAAATGTCTGGTGGAGTTGTATACGCGGGGAGAGACTCGGACGATGTTTGATACGCTACAAGCGTTTATGAAGATTGCGGGGGATTTCAAAGCGCCGGTGGATAGAGATGGGAGTAAAATGTGAGTTTGTTCTTTTTGGGTGATGGGTTTGTTGTGGAATGGCTAATTGGGCGTAGAGCAGCGTTGTCGTGTGTGGGTGATATTATGGCCGTGTTTGGAGCCAATGTGCGTGTATGCTTGTTCCATGGCTCTTGGACTGATGAGTTCATGGTGATTTTTAGGTCATGTCGTTTATGGCTGAGATCGCGGTTGTGACTTTGAGGACTGCAAAGTCATCTAACGTGGGTTGATTTGTTTGCTTCGTAGGTGGTCACTGATATTCGAAGTTAGTCTACGTTGCTTAGATATCAGGCTCTTGTGACACTTAAAAAGGCGATTACCACTGCGAAGCGAGCTGTTACCGATGCGACTACAAAGGATATCTTTAAGCAAACTCGGAATTATTTGACCGACAAGGCTCTCCCCGTCCAGCGTGCCTCGGCTGAGGTGGGTCGCCTATTATACTTTTGTGAGGAATCTGATCTCACATTGTACAGGTTATAATCGCTATGTATTCATCTGACGACGGCACGCATCCGACAACCAGTGACGTGGAAGCCATTCTTGCTCTATGCATCAAGAGTCTCGAGACAGCAGACCAACTCACCCGGCACACCCTTGCCCAACTCGTTGGCCATCTCCTTGCATCCACCCAGGTTGAACGCGCGGTTCCTGCACCCGAACCCGCGCAGAAACCGAAGAAGGATCAGGAGAATGCTGACGATGATGCGATATCCCCGTCACATGCTGCCGCCGAAGTGAAGAAAGCACTCATGACTCCGACAGAGATGCTCCTTCACCTCTCGAATCATTTCAACAAACCTCACCAATCGCGCAAAATCCGTGTAGGGATATTCGATTTCTACGCTGCGCTGTTTACACAACTGGGCGCTGGATGGATCGAGGCGAATTTTTCGCTTGTCGTTGGGCACCTTATGAATGAGATAGTTGCGCTCCCCCGAAATTGCTCAACCAGATATGACACGTTGTCCGTTCGAACTCTAGTTGGGATTCTCTTGCGAGATCTCATCGGTGTTCGGATGTTGAGCGAGCAAGGACAGATCAGCGCCATTCAAGAGTTGGCTAACAACTATCTTAAACGATGGCCCGCGATGATGCCAGGCCAAGTCGCTCCGTCGTCAACCGTTCTTGTTATGGTGCTCCGTGAAGTTGCGGGTCTCCTGCAACAACTCGGGAACGCGCCTCCTCCAGTCCAAGATGCCCTTTCTGAACCCCTCGTTACGATTCTCGCACACCCAAGCCATACGGTCCGCGTCACTGCGTCGTGGGCTCTCCGCTGTTTCTGCTATTCCACTCCCCTCCGTCTGCCCAAAACGATTCTAACGTTGATGGATAAGCTGCAGAGAGATTTGATCAACATCAGTACGCCGTCATCCGCCCACGATACATCGTTGAGGGCTCTAGGGCATGCGTATGGTCTCGCCGCGCTCGTGTCTGTTATTCCTGAGCGACCGTTGTATGTGTCTTATGATGTTAGTGCAAAGGTGCTGGATATGGCGACACAGTTGCTTAAACGTGCGAGTGACCATGACCTCAAGATTGCTGGTACCGAGGTGGAGGTCGCTTGGACGCTGATTGCATCGCTTATGGCTCTCGGACCGAACTTTGTTCGACCACATCTCCCCCAACTCCTTGTCTTATGGCGTAATGCACTTCCCAAACCCACATCCAAAGACTCCCAAAACAACAGTGGCCGGTCTGTCGCAGAGTGGAGTTTCCTTCTCCATGTCCGCGAAAGCGCGTTGGGAGCGGTCCTGTGTTTCCTACAACGTAATTCGTCAACTCTTGTTACGCTTGACGTCGCTCGTCGTGTTGCCTCCCTTCTTAGCAACGCCCTCTCATTCGCCAACGGGTTCATATCCCAAAACGTCGAAGACCCAGCTGAAACTCAACAGCAACTTCCACCAGGCGTCAAACACGAACGAGGGCTTACACTCAGAGAACGCGAAGCTCTTCTCCGTCGGCGCGTGTATCAATGTTTCTCTGAACTCGGGTTCGGGAGCATACCGGAGTCGACACAAGCGTCGCTCTTGCAGTCGACGATCTCGGTGTTTGCGAGTCCAGATGTGCATGCACATGGAATTGGAGGGTCTGCGGTGCAGGCTGCGATCGCGAGTTCGACTGGGACATTTAGTTCTGTTTGGGCAAGTGTGGATGGGTACGGGTATGGTGTTACAAGTACTGAGGTTGTTGATTTTGGAGGGATTGGAGTTGGGAGTGATACGGACGCGGATGAGAGTGGGAGTGGAGTAGATGGGAGGAGGGATTATTTGAATAGGGATGCTGTAGAGGTTTCAATTGATACACTGGTGCGTTTGTTATCGCGATGATCTATTTGGGTGGTATTGGTGACGCTCGCGCTCGTAGCTGCGTAAACCTATCCTCGGTGCATGCGAACACGATCCCCTCTCCCTTTGTCAAGCCAAACTCTCGGTCAACGAGTACCAGCTCATCGAATCGCCACCATCGGCTACGGCGGTAGTTGACAGTGCAATCGAACTGTTCGCGCGTTTGCTGCCCTTGCAAGATCTCTCTTCGACGGTCAAATTCGCTCAGCAGCTGGTCGAGTTTACCAAATCGCCCAAGCTGGATAAGAATGTTGGAAGAAAGTCGGCAGTTTTCGTGAATGCGACTGTTGCGCTGGTTCTTGCCCTGCGACATGCAACCGCAAGTCAGTTCAAGCATGCAAGGGAAACATTTGGGAGTACGCAGGTTACGAGCTTGTTATCTCCTTTCCTGAGGGTGAGCGTGGATTCTCCCATTGTCCAACCATGGTCTGAGCCCTACATTCATAGGATGCCCTTATTGACGGCGATCTGGTCCTACGTTCAGCTGGAAGCGAATCTATCGGCCGACTCGCAAGTCTCTCGGGTACAAATCACTTGACGAGCCAAATCAAAGACTTGGTCGATCAAGTGGTGAACAACCGCGATCCTCACTCCCGCGCAGGTTGCGCACTCGCATTCGGCGCGATTTACACACATGTTGGTGGGCTTGCTGCGGGTCCGCTACTCAAAACTACCGTCAACGTCCTCATGTCGCTCAGTAATGACCCGCACCCTGTTGTACATTTCTGGGCCCTTAATGCCTTGGCAAGAGTCATCAATGCTGCCAGCCTGTCTTATGCCCCCTTTGTCTCCGGAACCTTGGGCATGCTGCTCAAGATCTACTTGATGGACTCACACGAACGCGAGGGTGGTAGCACGGTGAATAATGCGAACCTCGGTGGAGAGTGTCCTGCCTATCCCGTGGTGTGTCAAATCATTGACGCAGTCATCAATGTCCTTGGACCAGATATTAGAGAGTCAAGTCGCACGAGAGAGTTGGTGTTAAATCTCGTGCGGGAGTTTATGGAGGAGGAAGACGAGGGTATTTGTGTCGAAGCTATCAAATGCATCCAACATTTCCTCATGTTCGCACCCGAATACATGGACATCCCACAAACAGTCAAACTCTTCCGCCAACACCTAATTTCCCCTCGACGACCACTGAAACTAGCATCCATCAATGCTCTTTATCAACTCGTACAAAAAGACGCGTTGGCGATGTCGAAAATTGGTGGAGATAGGCTTGTGGAAGAGCTGTTTGGGATGTTGGATGATGACTATTCTTCGGTGCAAGGTGTGAGGAACGTGATTTCGAGTTGGCTGAAGCAGACTGTTGTGTATAACCCCTCGGCGTGGATTGACTTGTGTCAGAGAATCATGTCAAAGACGACCGCGTCACAACAGGTTGTGGATGCTGCAAACCGTGGAGGGCTGAGGGACGATGAGGGCGAATCGTTAAATGTTGGTGGTGCGTCTGACGGTGCTAGTGGTGCAGACACGGTCGGCGGCGGAAGAACATTGACAACGTCGAGGTGGAGGACACAGTTGTTTGCCCTTCAATGCTTGCATAATATCTGCACGATTGTCGCCGGCAGCAGGAGAAGAGAACATTTGGATGTGATATTTGCGAGAACTCAGGGTGTGCCGGTGAATGGACTGCTGTTTACCCGAGTGTCGGACTTGATCAAGATGGCCTTCACGGCATCTACAGCTTACGTGACTGAGATTCGGTTGGAAGGGTTGGTGGTATTGAGGGATATTATTGAGGTGTGTTGCATTCAAACCTCTATTGTTCTAGGGGGTTGAATGGTTCCTATAGATCTTCGCTCTGTCCCCGGATCCCGCATACGACGATGCATTACTACTTGAACAACATCAAGCTCCAATAACAGCCGCTCTCACACCTGCGTTTTCGTCGGACTCTACCCCGGAGATTCTTGCATCTGCCGTTCATGCTTGTGCGGTATTCGTTGGGTGTGGTGTTGTGAAGGATGTCGGTCGAATGGGCAGGATCTTGAAGTTGCTAACCACCGCGCTTGAACAGTCTAAAGGTTCGTCACTTTGTTCGGCTGCTTAATCTTTTCTGACGCTTTTTGCGAAGAATCTGGTATGCTTTCGATTGGCGATACCGGAGAGCTTAGTCCCAATGCTTCGGCCATGCTGAGGATATCCACACTTTCGGCATGGGCACAACTGCAAATTTCGAGCCTGAAGCAGAATTACCTCGAAAAGGTGATCCAGCCATACCGGTCGACGTTGTCTTCGCTGTGGATTGCTTCACTGCGTGACTACGCGAGTATCAGGATTGACTCCGAGTTCCTTCATGATACTTCCTCTGTGGCAATCGACTCGTCATACTCGAGCCTGGGGAGGGAAGTTTTGTTACCTGTAAGAACCCATTCGTTCTTCCTTGGGAAACCTGTGCTAAGCAAGACGTAGTACTACACACAGTCGTGGCCGATCATCCTCCGGGCTGTAGCCGCAGTGATGCAGGCGGGCGATGCGACAATTCTTGCAGCGATGGACGGTCAAGAGCCATCTCAATCGCAGAATGGACAAACTAGGGCAAAACCCCGAGAAGATCCTACAGCATTCTTTTACGTTCTATTTGGTTTGGTATACGAAGCCTTATCCACATCCTCTTCCGACTCTGGGTCCGCAAATCTAGACCGGCAGACTCCCGTCGTGGCGTGTTTGGAGGCCCTCAAGTCGTTGGTTAGACCCGAATATGCAGGCAAGGCAATTATGGAGCCAAATATCTTCGATGAGTTCATTAGCTTGTCATATCGGATGGCTATGACAGAGCCCGCGACTGTGCAAGTGCATCTTGTGGAGATGTTGGGTGTTTTGGCTGCCACGCAAGGATCTAGGTGCGTGAACAACACTCCGAAGTCCAGAGGTCTCGGCTCATTTCTAGTGCAGGCATGCTGATGCACTCAGCTTGACAACGCCACGAGCCCATTGTCTGAGAATCTGTTCTCATATTCTGAAACACTCAACAGGCTTGTCTCGTAGCCCTATAATTCGTGAGTGTCTATGCTGGGTGTTTCTGAATTGTTATTTAAAGTCCAGTGCAGAGGGGTCACCGGCAGATCGTATTGCCTTGATCAACACTACCTTTGCCACCCTTGCCACTATTGCTGGTTCTATTGACACGAGTCAACGAGAAGATGTTCGTTCTATCACTGCTCTACTTTACAATGGTTAGTACCGAACTATGTCAAATTTGATCTTCTAGCTCAGGAGTATCCCCTAGACCTTCTGAAGGATGAAACCTCAGACACCGATCTTGTTTCACCTACCTTTGCTTCACTGAAAACAATCCTAAGCATCCCCGTCGCTAGGGAAGGGGACTCTCAGGAACGATACCAACGTGTTATTCATGCTCTTCTTTCTTCCTGTCTGCTCAATATTGACGAGATGAGGTACGTGCGACTTTAGTCCCTTCCAGATCACGCTTCTAACCCGCCACAGGGGACGCGTTGGTGTCGTATCGGCTAGAAAGATCAAGACTAATATGCTGGCAGTAGTTCTGATCTTGACAGTGATACCAGCGACGGTACAGGTTGGTAGAGCCGTAATTGAACATACGTGTTTTCTGGTGACACAGAAATTATTAGAAAATGACGAAGTAAGTGACTCTAATTTTGCGTTTATTCGATTAGCTCAAGCGCTCTTTTAGACTTCTTTGACAGCCGCTCAGTGTGCGAAGACGCTTGTCGTTGCCTCGTCCTCCGGAAATCCCATGCTTCGGCAGTGTGCAAGACTTCTCATGCCAGGCCTAGTAGAATATATCGCCAAAGTAGCGCCGTCCGTGCACGGTAGCACCATTACTGAGTCGCAGGCCATCGCTGTTACTGAAATTTGGAAAGCCTTCTCGACCTTCTTTGCGTCTGTGCCTGATGACAAACGTGAGTAGTTTCCTTCCTCGCCCTTAAAATATTCACCTTCCGATAGGTCCACAATTGCTCGCTGTATTGCTTCCCACGTTGACCCTGCTTCTGTCAAGGGCCAGTGGAACACCGCCCCAACTCAGCACCCAAGCTGTCACACAGATACTGGCCTACGCTACCGCTTCACCTGCGGCCTTCAAGGCTGCAGCAGAAAAACTCGAACCAGCCACGAGAGAGCTGCTCGAATCATCCGTCCGCAAGGCTGTCGGCCCAACGACAACGAATACTCAAGCAACGGCCAAGCCGCAGATATCTCTCAGGTCCTTCTAGGCTTTGCCTTTGGGTGTGACTACAAACTATACTCAATATACCTCCGAATACCTTCTCAAAGAACATTAGATATTTTTAGAGGCATCCCGTCACACTTTAGCTCGCTGAGACTTCTGAATGGATTAGACCTCGCCTTGGCAATGGCTTATTGCCGAAGCTTGATGAGAGACCAGTGACCCACCAAAATACATACCTGCTGACTAGAAGAACAAGGTTTAGGATCTAGATACCTAGAGTCCATGTCTCCATGCAAACTGATCCCATCGCATAGTCCAGTGGAAAAATTCCTTCGATATCACTTCTATATCTTGTATACGTAAACCCCCATTTTAATTGCATCTGGACTGACGTTGTCATCTGGCTACACGACCAAGACAAAGCCTCTGAAAGGTAACTTTATTCCGCGGTTAAGAGACTCGTGCCCGTTCTCATGCTAGAATATTCAATTAAACGGGAACTTCAATCAAAACCTTGCCGACATGAAAACATTTTCAATTTGGGGCATCCTTAATGCGTCCACTCTTGTTCACTGATCACTACCAATCATTGGGAAAGCGAAAACTTTCTGTCTGTCAGGCGCCACCCCACATGTCACTGTTCGACTTCTGGATGATGAAATTTTATATATCATCGAACCTAGAGACCCACTCGCGAATGGCACTTACTGGTCATGCTACACAGCGCTTCATGTTGTGGCTGACATCGGGTCGGGAGGAGACTACATACTATCCTAGTTGAGCTAGCCTGATTCAATTCCCGTGCTACTTTACAACCTATCTTGGATAGGACCTAAGTAGTGCATCTTCTATTTTTCACGTGTATTCGTTGTAATATTGCTATAATTGGGATATACTCTTTTATCGATAGGTTCTAGCATAGCTCCAGTCGAAGATTGGAAGCGATATCCCATAGTTACACCACAAAAAAGCCGGATGCAATCCACCAAACCCAAACATTCAGCCACTGCGGATCCAGTGCCAAATAAGTGATTACACCACACTATATGAGTCGAGGAAGGATAAATGGGACCTGGTCAGGCAGCTCGGGGTAATCCCTTTTCTTCCGTTTCAGTCCTCACCATGACTACTCGAGCTGCCACCCTCTCAGAGCCCGTTGGCATCATTGGCGCTGGCGCTGCTGGTCTTATCAATGCCCATGTATTGCTACAAGATGGCTTCACTAACATACAAGTCATCACACGCGACAGCTCTGTAGGGGGAGTATGGGCAAGAGAGCGGGTGTATCCTGGTCTGTATATTAACAAGTAGGCCAAAATGCACACTTAGGCGACAACGTGCTGACCATGCCAAACCAGCGTGCACGGGGAATATCGCTTCTCCGCCCTGGAAATGCCTCCACCCTCAGAATCTGCTGCCACTGGTGGACGCCTGTCCGGTCTTGACTTGTGCAATTATATGGAAAAGTACTACGAGATCTTTCTCAAGGACAAGGTGGTGTTCAGGTTCAGTACTGAAGTGTTGGACATTTCTCGCGACCAGCATGGAACGTGGCTCGTGCGGACGGAGGACTTGGAGACAGGGACCACAAAAACCCTCACGTATTCTCGGATAATTCTCGCCACCGGTGTGAGTTTGACGGGGGCTGATGACCTGTTTTGAGCGGTATTCGTTGTTGATGAGCGCCAAGCACTGATTTGGCTGTGTAGGGATGCAGTGAACCGAAAATACCGGAATACCTTTCTCCGGCTGCAGCAGAGAAATGCCAGTACCGGGGTCTTGTGATCCATTCCTCTCAGTTTGGCGCGCGCATCAACGATATATTGAAGAGCGTAAGACCATACTCGGAGGGTCATGAAGGTTCAATAGTGGTTATCGGTGGTGGCAAATCCGCACAAGAGTTAGTGCCCGGTCTGGCTTTGCATGTGAGGCTATCAATTGACGATGTCATTAAGCATCTGCGCCAAGCTTACTCAAGAGGGTCGAAAAGTTTCCATTGTCTTTGAGAGGGCAGATGTTTTCCTCGCAGCGAAAACGCCTCTGCCATCGTTCATCCGGAAGAGCAGGTGTGTCTTTTGAGTTATCAGCTCCACTTCTTTCTCGTTGACTTATCTGAGAAGGTTCCTTGGTATTCTATCACCACATATTCACTTGAGGACTCGCCTTGAGTACGTCAGTCTACCTTGTCTTGCTATCTTTTGTAACCTAGCAATAGAGGTTTCCTTCATGGAACGGTCTTGGGAGGGAAAATTACACGTTTCCTATGGGATAAGATCAACGAGAGCTCTGTGCGTGTCCGCACACTTCCTTTCTTATAATCACTGAGCCATCTGTTGAATCTAGTTTGACGCCTTTGAGATCCCGAAGGATTCGCCACTACGGAGAACACATTCTTTATTCTGGGGCATTCGCACTAGCGACGAGGGCGTTGCGAGGCCAGAAAGTTTCCATACATTGGCTGTGTCCGGGAAAATCGAAGTCATCGCCCCCACACGCGCAGTTGGTTTTGCACCGGACGGTCGGTCGATTCTCCTCGATAACGGCAGGTCCATCGTTGCGAATGCTGTCGTCCTTGCAACGGGTTACAAGTCATCCTGGACTAAGATCTTTTCAGGTAACCCCCTTCACGAACCCTTTTGTATCCCCTTCCTGAAACACAGCCTCTGTTCAGCCAAAACAGCTGAAGAAATAGGGGTAGGCAAGCACCAGCCGACAACAAACGTGGCTGATGTTTGGGACTATCCCTCTCTCAGCGGAGCACCGCCACCCCACCCGGAAAGCAAGAAGTGGGTGACTTCAGTATATCGAGGTATTGTTCCTGCAAAGAACATCCTCCATCGCGATTTTGCTATTGCAGGCGCTCTGGTAAGGCTTACGATTTTTTTTCGCAAATACAAGTCCGTAAGGATCAACCTTGTTTTAATACTAGTTCACGTCCAACCTTGGGTATACGAGCGAAGTTGCTGCTCATTGGATCTCGTCGTACTTCCAGAATGACCCCATGCGTTTGCCTGCAAGCATTGAAGAAGCGATGGCAGAAGCAGAACGAGGAGCAGCTTGGATGAGAAGACGTTTTCCTGATATGCTTTCATGGGTTAATGAGAGCTACAGCGGTAGCCTGGACTTCTGGACGTGAGTATCGTCTATCAAATCTGGATTTCGACACATATCACTCCTTATCCTAGCTGGCCGCAAGCTGTTGACGACCTCCTGGAAGATATGGGGCTGCCTATTCATCGCAGTGGTGGCAACTGGTTGACGTGGCCTTTCAAAACAATTGACCTCAAGGAGATTGCTTCTTTGCACGAAGAACGCCGAACAAGGCGCCTTGAGGCGAGTGTTTCCAGGTGTTAGTTTGTCTGGGGCGGGGCGTTCAACCTTGGACTGTCGTGCCGATAAGGATTATCCCCATTCATCTCCTGTAGTTAACCTATAGTCGCTCAATGTAATAAGGATTGGTCAGTTGCCCTTGCAACAAGGGAATATGCCTTAGTCTACGTCTTAATACTATTGACCGCTCGGAAGTCTGTCTTGATGGTGAAGTCAGGCTCCGTCATCGCAGCTATGAGTTAGCCAGTGACCTACCCGGATATCCCGGAGATTAAGCTTCAAAAGTTTCATGACATAGCGTGCGAATAAACGGGCCGACAGTGCCCATCTGCTTAATGGGGTTCCCGAGGGCCGATTGGCATGTGCAACGACGTTGACAGCATTACCCTTCTATTCTATCTACAGCGGATTCTTTCTTCTCGTCGGCGCTGAGGTGATGTAAAACAAAAAGAAGACATTCGTTTACTGCGGCTGTGCAGGGTAGAGATCTGGTCAACCTGTGCTTATTCAGTCACGCACACCTCAAGGCATCCATTACATTTCGTTCTAGCTCCACGGCGCGTAGTAGAGGGCAGCTCAAACACTTTCCGCAAGGACAGTCATGAATGGACGTTGAACGCCAGTGCTGGCCTTTTTGGATCCCAAACAGTCTTCATCAAGAACTTTGATCTATTAACCAACGCCAAGCCTTTCTCGGCGACGATTATGAACATATCCTATGCCAGCGATACCAGCGGGGCCAGTGGTGTATCATCCATCATCTCCGCCTGTCTATCCCTTACATAACGACTCGGCCTTGACAATCCTGCTCCTATCACTTGCAACCTCGGGTACTTGATCTGTCTCGTTGTGCAGCAGAAGAGTAATGGCCGACGTTTACAAGTACGGCTACGACATCAAGTTGCGTACTTTAAATTCGCAAGCACCAAGTGCGATGTCCAGCTATTTTTGCGTCCGGGCATAAAGGTGCGCTCGCCCCTATGAACCCTTGCTTGGAGCCTTAGCCCTAGAGACACACACATAATCGAATACGAAACTAGCGCTCGGCCCCTTGCTGTGTGTTCAAGGACGCTAAACCAATTTCGATCAGCCTTACTGTGGCTGCGGTCCTTCATCGATAACTGTAGTTGAAGCACTATTATCGGCGAGCATGCATTCGGTGCGTTCATCATGCCAATTATCGCAAACCTATGGGCCTGCCAGATAGTCTGACGGCCTGGGAAGGTTGAGATGTCAAGATAGCAATATTAATTTCCCTTTAACCCTTTTACACTGCATCTCCAACTGTTTGTAGGAAGGGGGTTACGCAGCCAGGCTTGGCCCTGAATCTCCGGAAATCTACCCCGCTGATACACCGGATCCGATCTATGTAAGAAATGCACGGGTTGAATGGAGGTCCAGATGTTTTTATAGCGGATGAAAGACGGTGAGGTTGTCTTAAGACATCCCACATTTTCCTCATGACTGAACCAAGAATTTCTTCAAGGCCAATCCAGAGCTGCTTTCAATGTATGTGGTCTAATAACAGCGCGTAGTTAGTGCATTGATCGCTTGACCTTCATTTGATTAGGTCGCAAGAGGAAGATTAAATGTACGCCCAGCTCTTGGCGCTCCACCGTGCGCGTCCTGACCATATAACACCCCACTTAGGCAGTAAATCATACCCTTGCACTCCTTGCATCTTGCGGGGAGAGGGCGAAACCTGTCGTGAAGTCGACAGAAACTTACTTCAGTGCGTACTTCAGTTCCGTCTTTTGAATGTTGATTGATGTGTTCGTTAGTGAGCACAAAAGAAGCTCTGATAGACTAGAAGAACTGGTGGACCGTGTTCAGAAACTGGAGAACACGATATCCGTTCTATCGAATAGGGGTTCTCCAAGCAGTGATAGTTCTCCTCGATCAGTACGAAGGCGCGAGCTCTCGTCTTCTCCATACTCGAAGAGTCCCAGTCCCACGCCGAAACGGCCGTCCAGTCGGGGCACTAACTCTACCGCGCCTACTCTACTGCGCGTAGGTACGCCGGCGGAAGAAGCTGTCATGATCCTCGAGGTATGTGAGACTTGATGTCGGGTGCTCGGTAATTAAACATCCATTCCAGGATTTCGCCATGGGTCACAGAATAAACCGGGAGCGCGCTACGAATGATCTCTGTACAAGCCCACTTGGCACGCCATTGAGCGTCAATGAATCTCTTCCTGCCGACCGTCTATCGACGTCTCATCCGTGGTCACTGTTTGTGAATTCACCGCAGGAAGTCATTCATCGTCTCCTATGCATGCTTCCTACACCAGCCCAGATTCGGCTCCTGTTGCAGTTCTATGTGAGCTTTGCGCTCGTCGTTCCTTTTATAAGTTATTGATCGGTGTTGAATCCATTCCAGGTCCAAAGAGTGGATTGGTATGCCAAAGTGAGCGGTGATTCTTTGTCAAGTTTGGACTGGTTTCTGAAGCTCTCCAGGTAATTCATCTGCCAACGTTCATGACGGAGGTCAGTCAACGTGTTGGAGCTTTATGTGCACCAAAATAACTCGCTCCGATAGACGAACCTTATGCTATCTCACATCTCCAACCACCGTCACCACCTGGTCAGCACCGATCTCATCGGTGTTCTGCTTATGGTTCTTTGTCTTTCATTTCATTTCGCCGACGCGGCTTTATGCGAACAACTTTGTCTTGATTCTGCGACCTGTTCTCAATATGCACAACACTTGTATTCCGGTGCACAAGTAGGCGTATGCACCAAACATCACTGTTTGTGACTGAATCACTCTTCTAGGCTTGCCTGCAATATGCTAACTTTATCGGACACCACAACCTAGAACATTTGCAAACGATTGTGTAAGTCACTCTCAAAGCTTCAGGATGATGATTTCTAACCCCTTATTTCAGCTTGATGAGTGTATATCAGCAGAATCACGACGAATCCGAGTGAGTTAACATTATGCTCAAGCACTAAATCAATCTCATCGGCCGAAAACACATAGCTCACACTGGGCGTTGACCGGAGCTGCTATCAAGGTCCGTCATGAACAAGCTTCGAGTATTTTTTTTTTCTTATGAATGTTTCATATGCTAGATTGCCCAGAATCTTGGGATGTCGCGCCTTGGAACCGAAACCGGTACACGGCAATACCCCCCGGAGTGGAGATCTTCCGTTCGTCGAGAAGTCGGTCGGAGAGTATGGTGGTACTTGGTAAATCCTTTTCCGCCGTAACCGGCATCCGACGTTCTGATGATGCATTTCAGATCTTTCATGACTGGTCTCATGCACTGGCTCATCAAGGAACTTACTCCATCCACCCGTCACAAAACCATACCTCGCTTCCGGCAAATATAGATGACGCTGATTTGGTGGAGGCTGACGTTATCCAATCAAAGCCGCTCAATGTTCATACTGTGAGGCGACAACGTCATTTCTCAAAAATATCACTAACTGAAGGAGATATAGGAGATGTCCTCTTTCCTATGCCAACTCCGCTTTGTCGAGCTTTATCGCCAGATGGTGGATGAAATCAACACTGGTGGATACGAGCTTGAATTTACACTGGAGATGGAAAAGAAAATTACCAGTGCAATTGCGGATGTCAAGGATTACTTCCAAGTTGTGAATGACACTCGCAAAAAGTCTAACCGCCCAGACACCGTAACTGCTATCGAGAGAACATTCTGCCAGATGATGGGGCAAGCACGACTCCTTCGACTCCACCGCCCGTTCCTATTCCAAGGTTATCGTGACAGTCGCTATGTAAGTAATGCCGATGCATTCCAGGAAGTCTGCACTCACCATACACTCCAGATGCATTCTCGTGTCCACTGTGTCAAGGCTGCCCAATTGATCCTCCAACATCTTAGCACCGGAGGTCAAACGGAAAGTCTACTTCGTTTGTCGGTCGTGGTGTCCTATGGCTTTACAGCAGTAAGTTGGCAGATAGCACCTTGTGCGCCCGCTATATTCCTGACGCTTTTTTCTCCGTAGGCTATCGTACTTTTCATCGATTTGTGCCATCTGCGACGCACCGGTGCAGATGCCGAAATCGGAGAACGTAGGAAGGAGGTGCAGGGTGCACTGCAGCTGTTCGGGTGAGCGCCCATAGAATGTATCACGTAACCCACACGCTCATCCCTCCGTTATCAGATCCGCAGGACCTAGCGCGACACCGGTAGTGCAAAATGCCCTTCTTCTCCTCGAGAACCTACTGGGTAGGTTATTAATATCCCGAAATAGTCAAGACCCCTCCTAACGCCACATTCTATAGCCGCCGAGGCAACTGCTTCCTCACAGGGTATTACACAAATACCGGCTTCGGAAGATGATACTTGCTTCGAGCGGGTAGTGAGAAGAGTAATCGTAAGTTTGAAATAACCACTCCCTCGATTATCGGCATTTTGATTCAAGCGCATCGTTACATACAGATGGACGCCGCGCAGGGAATGCCTTCCGGCCCCGTTTCTCGTTTAACACCTTATAATGACCTTATCCCCACGACGGAGTACCCATCAACCCCACTAGGGTTTAGTGTTCCATCTACTGGAGTGGTAGGCCCAGCTAGCGAATCGCATCAACACCCCCAATTCCTCGACATCAACAAACTACCCCCGAGTATGTTGTTCGCCCAGGACCCGAGTGTATTCTCGGGCGTTGATGCGCACTTTGATGAAGCTGCGATAGCTGGATTCAACGACTTTCTTCAGGCTAATAACTCTGCTGCGCTCTTCACATAATGATGTTTCTTTTGCGGTTTATGTTTTACGATGTATCTCTCCGGACATTGCATGATGTAGTTGTATGAGACTATGGAGCATATTTATTGAGCATTATTATAGATTTGTAATTAAATTGTTTGTTTTTACTTCGAGGTGTAATACTATATATATTACGAATGAGTGCGAGCCCGCCTTTCAATCATACATCATCAATGTATCATTCGACGAGAGACATGATAAGCTCCAAGGAATTGTTTATCGTGGGTAAAAGCCAGGAATAGGGGAGGAAGCAGGAACGTGACATCTTATCAAGAGCAATGACCCCTGTCCTGCTTGCCGAGCCATGTCATGTACTGGGCCCAACAAGTAGATTCATGGATCAAAGAAGTCCAACCACAGGCCACCGTTCGACGAAACGTCAAAACCACAGCCTCAAAGTCTTTTCTATTTACGGTCGGCCCTTTGTTTCAGGAGTACAATACACCGACCTCGGGTTTGCTACAGGTTCTTGAGTCAGAGACAGAACATGGATTGAAGGCAGTATCTCCATGTTCAATCCTGATCCATGGATCCATATCTGGACCCATAGGGATTAGACTTGTTATCATAGAAACGATCCGAGAGGCCAGCTCATTTCATCGACGGCCGTGGGCTTCTCTTTTTGAAGTTGGCCGTGCGACAGAGACAGAAATAATAGGAAAACGGCATGGACAACCCCTATCCCGAGGTGAAGTTCCCATAGTGACTAAAACATTACAGTGAACACCTCACAGCTCGGCCGCGAATGATCTCAGCCAATAAAGGAAATTTCTATTGCTGCGGCGTCTCTGCAACGAACAACACCAATAAGCCCGCACACGACATACGAAATCAATCACACTCCGGGCTGAGGTTCAGGCGCCCTCAACCCCAAGTTGTCAGGCACAGCCAAGGTTGGGTCTACCGCACTGGCCAAGTGCCCGCCAAACCCAACATGTCCGTGTGTAGCCTGGAATTCCGCAATACGACGCTCCACTTCGGGACGGAAGTGCCTCATCAGACCCTGAATGGGCCAGGCAGCAGCATCGCCTAACGCGCAGATCGTTCGCCCTTCGACTTGTTTACTGTATCAAGAGGATCAATGTTACCAGTTAATCAGGAGGAAAGAGGAGTTAAGGCGACATACGTGAGCTCAAGGAGCATGTCGATTTCTCGTTGGTGTCCTCGACCCTCCACGAGACGATCCATCATCTTAGCCATCCAAGTGGTACCCTCACGGCAAGGTGTACATTGGCCGCATGATTCGTGCTTGTAGAACTGAGATCATGGGTGAGTGACTTCTGGTACAACGATAGCAGAATACCTTACCTGTGAGAAGCGGGCTATAGCGGAGATAATGTCGGTGCTCTTGTTCATGACGATGACAGCGCCGGTACCAAGACCAGACTGTGCATCCCGGAGTGAGTCGTAATCCATCCTTCGGTGACATTAAGCATTTGTCTGATATGTGGTAACTGAAGACACTCACAAAACCTCGGAGCATAATTGTATAGGCAAAACTGGTACACTGGAACCTCCGGGAACGATACCAAGGAGGTTGTCCCAACCACCGACAACGCCACCACAGTGCTTCTCAATCAACTCCTTTAACGGGATGCTCATTTCTTCCTCGACGACACACGGGTTATTCACATGGCCACTGATACAGAACAGTTTAGTTCCGTGATTCCTCTCGCGGCCAAAGCCCGCAAACCAGCTAGCACCGCGACGACAAATAGTGGGAGCGACTGCGACAGTCTCGACGTTGGCCACTGTCGTGGGGCAACCGAAGAGACCAACGTCTGCGGGGAATGGGGGCTTCAGACGTGGCTTGCCTTGCTTGCCCTCGATAGACTCGATCAAAGCTGTTTCCTCGCCGCAAATGTAGGCGCCAGCACCACGGTGGACATAAACGTCAAAGTCAAAGCCGGAGCCGCAAGCATTCTTGCCCAAGAAACCGGCAGCATAAGCCTCATTGATGGCTTGTTGGACATGTGAAGCCTCTTGATAGAATTCACCACGGATATAGATGTAAGCGGCGTTGGCGTTCATACCGCGACCGGCGACGAGACAGCCTTCAATGAGTTTGTGGGGGTCGCCTCGGAGGATCTCCCGGTCCTTGCAGGTACCAGGTTCACCCTCGTCGGCGTTAATGACAAGGTAACGAGGTCTGGAGAAAAGGTCAGATTTCAGGCGCCATTTGACGCGAAATTCACCTTATACAAGTCAAGCTAGTCGACTCACCGAGGGTCCTTTTCCCATCCCGGCTTGTTCATGAAACTCCATTTCAAACCGCTAGGAAAACCAGCGCCACCACGACCACGCAAACCGGAATCTTTGATGGTTTGGATAATCCAGGAATCACCCTTGAGTAGGATGTCCTTTGTTCTGTGCCAGTCACCTCTCGACTAAACAATTTGTGAGAAGTTCGAACAGTTATGCATTGCATCATCATACACACCATTGCACCTTTAATTCCATGATCATGTCTGCTGTACGCATTTGTAAAAATACGGTCCTGGTCCTTCAAGCCGCCATATCTACGGACTGGAGTGTCCGTAGCAGTTGCAAAGGAACGTTGGGACCGAAGTTTTGCACGAAACGGCCGCGCGACGCCTGGTGACGTTAGCACGCTATCGGCTACATTGAGTAAGTGCCTACCGGATACTGAGGCTGATGCTTTAAGCATCGCCTGTGTCGTTGCGGACGACGACCTGAACATCGTGCTCGTTGTGCTGAAAGATGACAGAACCAACGGGGTTTTGCGGACCATGCATTTGTCATTGTTTATCAATACCTTCCACCTGATTGGTTCCTAGTGTCTCACGCGCCCAGTCAGGATCCTCTCCCTCCAACACGTCGCCATCAAGAGGCCTTTATCACATCAACTCAGATTTTCTCCGCGGGACATTTCACCGGGGTTGAGAGATCAATGGGCACCAGACTTAAAGCGATGTTCTTTGGAATGATATCACAGATATGAAATACTCGGACATCAGATTTTTCACCCAGTTGTCCACTGATCGGCATCACTGAAATGATCGGAGCTGCTTACCTGCGCTGTAGCTGGATGTTTCTTGAGAAGACTGAGTCCAACTTGTTCAAACCCTTAGATTTTGTCAATGGATGTATTTCAGACTACTGAAAATCTATTACTTTTTCTGCAGCCATCTAAAAATTATGGAGCAAAAACTATTGTCTAATCTAATTGGGGCTGAATCTATCTGAATCCATGTAATGCTTGATTGAGAGTAATAAATCCGAAAAAATCTGGATATTACTAAAAGCCTTAGCCAAATCAGATATCTCAAGAAAGTGTTAGATAATGCACATGCTGAGAAGCAGAAGTGATGCCAAGCTTAACTGAGTAATAAGCCAAAGGTAGACATACAAACATGAAGCAAGTGGATCAAGAAGTATTTTCAGTCACAACCTAGTTTGGATTCACAAATGCAGTCCAATGCCAGATTGGCACCATTGTTGGACCCACAGTGCATGGTTGATGCACAGTTGGACAATGTTAAGGACTAAACTCCAACATGGGAGCAGACTGTGAGCAGACAGAGGCAGATGTTCACAGACCAAGAGTGAACAAGGCCTTGGCTTCAATTTATGTGTTGCGCCCCTCTGGTACCATGAATGGCCTCACTTGACCAACTATGGACTTGAGCAGATGAATGGATGGAGGTTGGACAGAGACAGGACAAATCCAGACTGAAGGGCGGACTTGCAGCAAACAAGCAGGAGAGAGGAGAGAGACCTAAGTTGATATTCTGACTGACTACTACAGATGGCTGTAACCTTACTTATATACTGTTAGTCAGGATAAAGTCCAGAGAGTAGTAACTAGGTAATAGCATTCTTAACCACTCAAAGGAGAACACAAGCAACATGTGAGTGTTAAGGANTCCTCAAGCCTTTGCCTTAGTTGCAACCTGAGTGCATAACAAAGGTCGTAACACAGATGTGCCCAAGCTGCCTCTACTAGTGGTAACACTGTAGTCTCAATCCAAGCTCTTGAGGTGAGTGATTTTTAGTTAGAAGGAGGACAAAGAAGTTAATGATGATTCTGATGTCAAGGAAAATGCTTAGAGTCCTGATACCATTTGTTCTTTCATTAACTGGACCTGATATTATGAATGCATACCAAAAGGATTTTGAACAGTTGGGTAGCAGCAGCATGGGCAGTCTGAAAACAGAAAGTGCGCTGAGGTGTCTCACAGAGTACAATGATGGCTTTGGATGCCATCCTCAACTGCTTCTTTTGTCAAAAATAGCCTGTATAGTCCCTCTCATGTACCGTTGAAATCCCAAAAATTTTGGCCACCATAAAAACTTGTGTAATTTGTTCAATAAATGCTTATTTCGACTCCTTTTGCCTATCCAGGTCTATCCCCTGCTGAAATTTGATCTGGGAAACACACCATTATGTTGTGTTTGGTTGTCCTCGACTGCAGCATCATCAGCCAACCGGTTCCCCCACTTCTGTGCATGTTGACTCAAAGTTTTTGCTGATATGAATGATCCACCATAGCAGTCTGGGAACCTGCATAGGACACTGTTCCGGGACATTCGAAGAGGATAGTCGCAGGGAGGATGCACGGAATGGCTGTCGTCCGAGAATCCCACATTCGGACTGAAGCCAAGGTAGCTGCCTACTTTCTCAATTTTGGCACGGTATTCTCATTTTCGCACAGTCAGACCAGGAACTTTCAGAAATCTCAACCCTTGTTCTCCTTGGAGCAAAGTTCTTGCACAAGCGCGTAATTTTCGTCATAAAGAACACTCATCGTACTGCCCACGGAAAGATCCGAAGGAGCCGCTTTCCTGATTTTTGCAGTTTTATTTCTGCCACCGAGATTGGGTACTGATGCCGTTGACAGCAAAATCAGCTTTCTGAATTCGAAACATGGATTGAAGGCTTGTTGATTAGCTCTCCACGCCCTGACTTTGGTTCCGATCTTCAGATGACTAATTGCTGCCTCATGGCCCAAGTTGGCGTTCAAACTAAGCAAGTCTTGGAGCGTGAAGCCTGAGGGCACATGGTGATGCTTTCTGGCTCATAACTGCATACCCTGTCGCGATTGAATCTAGGTCTGAGACGATTTAACTGCGAGGATTGGCAGATGTCACGCAATTGGAGTCTCTTCTTCTCCACGAAAGCATCGTATCGGGATCTTGTGCAATTCCCTCTGTCCAATGGGCGAAGACCTTTGAGAAAATCTCATCAGTAACTTTCACGGCCCCCTTTCTTTCCAGAAATACCTTATCAGCCTGTTGATATCACAGTATCAAGAAGCATGAGGACAAGAACAAGCAACAAATACCGCGTCAAGTTAATCACTGGTCCATGCCACCTGTTTGTTTCGAAGTCCAGCCGAAAGGGCCATGTTCTACCGACACCTTCGGGCATCATATTGCTACCGTTTCTGTATTGCCCCCCTTTTGGCACAAGGGGTCCATGTGCAGGGTCTGTCCAATCATCGTCAGTGGCATTGTATGCCCGGACATGCCCTCCCGTCCCATCTATCAACGAATGCCGAGACGTTCGAGGCGAGTGGAGCAAAAGGTCTGCGAGTGTAACTGGAATAAAGGCATTCCCAGCTCTGTTCATCCTTTCCAGGCATGACTCATGGCAAGCTTCGGGCGGCGATAAGGCTTCAGAATTCTAGGCCTTGTGCGCCGTCTTGTCCGCCTATCCCGCACAAAAGCTTCGTTGGACAACCGCGTGGTTGGCCATCAAGCAGAACAAGGACAGAAGGACCAAAGATTTAGTTTGTGAGCAGACATTCGTCTGAATCGACTAATTACACGACTTATATGTCCAATCTGACATTCCAGTACACCCATACTCCAGGCTTGATAGATGAGTCATGACAGGGTTCGTAATCTATTAATTGCAAGTTCGTTATGGGCGCTAGTCAAGTTTCAAGGTTGCCAATTGGCCGACCAATACTTTCTCATGACCATGAGGAGCACCAGCTTTTCATTGGATGGTTCCCGTTGAAGATGTCACGATTTGCGTAGACACGATACACGGAGCTTTGAGGTCTAGACGTAGAAGCCCGTTCTCGGCCGTCGGTCCTCAGGCTGAGGCTCGCGATCCTGGTGAGAATCAACACACATGAAGTAGAGTCTGTCATGATCGAGTCTCATTCCGACACTTGACTTGTCCTTGTTCGGCGTCCTTAATCAATTTCATCGGCAGGAAGATCCACGGAAGAAGGATTACTATATAAGGTGCGGTCGGCTTGAAGAACATGCGTGGGTATCTATCTGAGCCAAGAGATTATATTCCCGTAAACATTACAAGCCACTCCAAAGTTGTAACAAGGTGTGAAATATCATAGGACGCTGGTTTTGTCGACAAGTCCTGATGGATCGCTGACAGACACTCGAATAACGTCGCGTTTTCCATTTTCTGTCTGCGAGGTGTAACCTTAGGATTACCTTAGACCACTGCGCAAGGACCTACCGCTGCGAGTTAACACCAGCAGAGCATCCGCGTCCAGTCACCTGTTTTTTAACCGTCATAAACCGGCTTTCTTTTTCCTATTCATGAGCCCGCACAAAAACAGCCGATTAATTTTGACACGACACTGAGCCTTGTACCCTAAATTCTGCCGATATCGGGACCAATTCCCCGCGGAAAGTGTCATCACGCGTTCACAAGGTTGGCCGTGGTCACTTGAACCTGAAATCATGTATACTTATGAACCAATTACTTCGGCTAGTTCTCTCATTGTGGGCGCTAACCTTGGTGGCTAACGTTGATGCTGGTTTTCGAAGCAGCGAGCGGGATATCCCTCCAACTTTTGACGTACTGAGATTGCATCCGGCTGGAATTGATTTGCTTTTTACGGGTTCATCTTAGAGCAGTTTGGAGCTAGTCTGAATTGTTGGCCCTGACTGTTGTTCACAAGCTGCCTTAGCTTCATGATGTGGGAACAGGAACCTCTGCGGGAAATACAAACCGTCACGTCGCCCAATTCATTGGATATCGAATCTCGTGTAGGAGAATTATAATACATGACATCAGCGCTCAAACTTTCTCATCCAGGCACCAGTGCCTCGCGCTTACCTCCTCTATTTGACACATCAGTCCTGGGTACCCTTTCTTGGCGAGCGCAAATCATATTTTCTGTCCAATGTTTCGTTAGGGATTTTGGCCTAACAGATATCCTACAGGCGTTAACTTGCTTTGTCGTGTGGTGGCTAGATCTAGATGGACTGTGGGTGGCATGCCATGGGCATCAGGGAGATTGTAGGACTGGAAGGGCGAACATCTCGCTCCACTTTGAAGTGCGGACCTGTTTCACATATTCACATTTGTTGACGCGGCCGAGTTCAATCATCGTTCAGCCAGTTAATTTCGTCCAAGTGCAACATATTGTGCGGTGATAAACCACACGTCACCTGTAAGCTCATCAACATGATACATCAAGAGCACCGAAATTACCATTTATCTTCTGAGATTCTGGTAGGCGATACAAGTCGTGGACGACATATGATCATGGCAGATGGCGGGGGTATGTCTTTGTCTTGCACCTTCTATACGGCGTGGGTTATGCCTGTCATACCTTCTCGACAAGTATTGATGACAGAAGTGAAGTTGGAAGGTCTGCAGTGGTCCCTTGTTCCGACTCGAGGATTGTTTGTGGCACTTGACATCCACCTGTCGCACTATCCTAACTGAGGAAGGTTTCGTTGCAAGAAACTTCAGACGGCGTGTCACAGAAGATCTTTCAAATCCACTCAGAAGTCATTCGTAGAAACAGAAAAATAGCAGGCAATGTTTCGAGGTACATGATAGATTGATTATACTCGCTGGACCAACCGCATGTTGAGAATGGGTGGCTTGGATTGGGTTGACACATCAGACGTGGTGCTCCAGGCACCGCAGATGAGATGTTGACAGTCGGTTATCAACTGAGCAGGCGCTCCGCCGTAATCCCAGGTTATTCCGAGATGAGAATTCAAGCCTGTGAAATACTTGTAAATGTATCTTCACCCGAGCGTGAACACGCGCTGTTGGAGCGCAAGTATAACAATGATAAGTTTAATCTGGCAAGAAATGGACATGAACTGGGAAAACAAGCAGTATTCAGACCCGTCGGTGTCCCGTTTTGGTTGGGCAAGCGCGAGGTTGAGGAACAGGAAGCATCAGGCATCAATTAAGATCGAGAGATCTAATCACCCGAGCAGGCCTGGCTCTCGCCCACGCGCGTAGATGATCGAGATTGACCATGCCAAATGGGATCCATATCCATCCACACCTGAGCTATTGTGTAGAAATTTGGGAGCCTTGATAGCTCAGAAGGCAAGGAAGGCGGCGAGGTACATGAAATTTTCAGTTCCTTCCGTCAAGAGAGGAATAAGGAAGCCTCATATAAGCTTTTCCAATGTTGACTATTATTATCAAATAGAAATTGGAATGTTCGCTCGCTTGTCCGCTCTGATGGCTGACATCACCTCGATTTTCAACAGACAGTGGCGATGATTGAAGGAAGTTCGTTCCCGCGCTCACTCGCTCTGAAGAGGAGCGGAGAAAATTGCCCGGAAATTCACGACAGTCCCGAATACTCACTATAATCAAGGGAGAACTGTCAACTTTGAGATCAATATTATCTTCCATGATGGAGGTGAGACTATTCGCGGAAGGGCCGAGTGGTCTAGGCCACCTGTCCGACGCCCATCCAAGGGCGAGAAATACACAAACCAAACTTTGACGAAACATTCAAAATGATTGGTTGGTGCGGTCAGATTGCCATCGACAAAATTCGAGGGAATCAGGGTCCAACTGTCCAGACCCAACTCCATGAGTGCCGGTGACACGTCTTCTTCCCCTGTGTTCCTTATGCGTTCCTGCAAGATAATGATTTCTCTTTACAGCATCTGGGTGCCTATATCTCATCTACACTGGCTCTTCTAAACATTGCACAAGGCATATTTGTTCTGATCTATCATTGTGAATTTTTTGAACTCAGCAAGGGCGGGAATCCTGAGGCACCCGAACCCCACGCGTAACGTTAAGGTGCTCTTCCCACTTGTCACGCATTCCTGGGTCTTGTACAGTCTATCATCCCGAGATGCGATTATCCAATCCTCTCCACCTGGCCCTAGAATCCTATAAAGCCCCCCAATGTTCCAGATCAACTAACAGGCCACCATTCCCGCCCCTCTCCGGACCCCAGCCCTAGCTCCAGTACCAATTTTCCGACGCCTTCGCTCCTCACCTGCGCCTTCAACTCCATTCCAACATGATTCGTTTCGATGGCCTCCCACCCGAAGTCATGCAGGCAATGTGTACCCCGATGCACGAAATCCTCTCGCCCACTCCGATTCCAGGCCATCCGCCCGCCGGCGCACTGTATATGGGCTCGCTAGCCGCAGTGCAGGATAAGGAAATGCTACGCCAGCACCATATTACGCACCTCGTCCAGGTCCTTGATGTCCCATGGCTTCCTGCATCGGAGAAGGACGGATTCAACACGTACCGCATCAGCATTGATGATGCCATTACGGTTGACATCCGGCCACACCTCGAGGCCGCGTGCAACTATATCGATGCCTCCCTCCGTTCAGGTAGGAACGTTCTGGTTCACTGCCAGCAGGTACTTCATGGTCTTTGCCTGCTTATCAACCTGAGCTAACATCTCCGTTAGGGTGTCTCGCGCAGCGCAGCTGTCGTCCTCGCATATCTCATACGCAACCGCGGAATGTCCTACGACAGCGCATACGCCTACCTCAAACGTAAACGCGCCTGCGTCAAACCAAACTCGGCCTTTGTTCAAGCACTCCATGAATGGGAGGCCGCTTCTCGTCGTCCATCCATCAGTCGCCGCTTCACATCCTGACTCCACCCCTTCACCTGTCCTACCTTCTAGCTTGAACGATGTTTATGTGATCACAGTGAGTAACTTGCCACTAAACCTTCCCGCACCATGTTTCTTCTTGCTCCACCTGTGTGTGCCTCTCTACTGAGAACCCTGTTGGCCGCCACATCTTTGGCCTGGCTCCGCGCGGCTTTTGCGGCTCGTTGATTCCCCACCCAAATCTTTCCCTTTCCTTTTCCCACCCCAAAACCCCCTTAGTCTTGGCATCCTTTCGATATTTCAACCCTCCTTCCATACGGCTTTGTGGTGACCAATCCGTGCCACCTGCATCGCGCCTTTCCTTGAATTCTCCTTACGCCCGTACCGCACGCTCCAAATCCACCTCCTGACCTGCATACCCCGTTTTCCGCTGTCCCCGCCGCCTCGCCTTAATTTGAAAACATGTCAGATGGACTGATCGTGACGTCATGCTTAGGTACCATCAACGCAAACACCCCAGTGTTTCACTGAGTCCAATCCCCCTCTCTGCACAAGAAGAAAATAAGTACAATAATGGCCTCAACGTCTAATAATCGCCTTACCCATAATCCTTACTCTGTCTCTTTTCATTGCCTATGGATCTTTACGGCGGCCGGTGGTAAAAAAAGAGTTGCATATTCCGGGATACCCATAACCCGCCGGCTCTACGTAATCTCCCCGTCTTGCTGCTTTGCTTATTTATACCCTAACGTCCCAGATGCCCTGTGTTTTATTCTGGACCTTCCTCGTGTTTTCTCGTGCTAGTGCCGTCTCTCCTGCTTCATTTTTTTGGGTTTAGTGAAAAGGACGATTGTAACTTATTGGTGATACACTAAAATACGCGATTGTGTGTTATCCCCAGCTATAGTTGTCGATCATCAACCTTCTTCCATTATCAGCTCCCTCCGAAGATAACCCGTTCAGCATCCGCTGTACTTCTGCCCCGTGTGCAATATAGCGGACAGTGACCATTCAACCACTTCCACCTCAACACTTGGCCAGCGCTCTTCCCTGGCATTTGCACCCCCTCCCTCTCACCCCTCCTATGGCCCACACTCCTAGTCGTGACCCAGTCTTTCTCTAGCTTCATCCACCAGTAATGACCGTGCCCACTCATGCCAGGCACGCCTATCCCTTGACCTCTGACACATCCTTGGCTACCTGCATAACCTCTTGCGCGAGTCTTACGGTCGTCGTTACTTCGTCCTGCCTCCACCCTTCTCTGATTCCAGGTTTCCGCTTCGGAGGTTACGTGTTCTATTTTGATCTTGGCTTAGGTATTGATCTTGGTTGGACTTGGCCTTTGTTCTGAGCCCCCGTCTCCCTGTTAAAGTCCGCGGTTTAAGTTCTGTCTAGAGAAGCTAAGGCTTGAGAAGGTGAAGGCGGGTTGATGTGACCGTGTTATGGTGGAAGGAAGCGAGTTCCGGCGGCTACTAATTTGCGGCGACCGTTCCTGTTCTTCTCGCTTAGTGCGCAATTCCTTTGTTGCATTTGGCACGGGGCTGGTCGGTATTCTTTTCCGCGTGCGTTATCCTGGCCCCCCGATGGACTCATCGTCGAGCTACGGGAATCGTGCTTTGCTCTGTGTTGGCAACACAACAAACAACACGAGCAGTAACATGGATGGCATTGCGGATGTCATCGTCGTGCCTGGATCGTGCGTATTGGCACCGAAGGGGTTGTTGCGACTGGAGTGGCCTTGTACGTTCGGCATGGAAGATAATTGTACCGCAGACATTCCGGGGAAGTCATTGTACAGTAGTCGACTGGGGTTCTTGGAATATCGGTCAGGAGTTCAAGGGCGGTTGGGCAACGGCTGCAGTTGGCTCGAGAGTTGGCTGGGGATTTCCTTGTAGCTCGAAGCATGCTTTCTACGCAATGGTACAAAGAATGGTCGTATTGGTAGAGAGGATGGACATCAAACGAGAAAGCCCTTAATGGAGTCAGGTGCACGTTTATCCGTTTGACATCCGTTTGACCGCGAGAGGGACTAGTTCCAGAAGTCTGAGTACGGCGTAAGGACGGCGTAAGACGCGAGTGATAAGTCGAGATTTGAAACGTTGGTATCTTGAAGCAACTCGCAGGGGCTAACCCCTCGCAACACGACCTAAGGCTGAAGGAGAATTCGAGAGACCTATCACTTGATTGTTGCGGGTAAGCTGGAGCAGCGACAAAACAAGATAAACGAGCTGAACGCGGGTGTATATTCGGAACTACTTTGGCTTCGGGTTAAGATTTGGCTGTTCATGGAGAGAGGCACAAGGTACATGGTTATGGAGAGCGAGGCGAGTGGACCATTTGACGCGCTCAGCTGACGTGTCACGTTCTCAGTCATTAATTTTATCTTCCCATGAATGTAACTACTTACATCCATATGCATATGTGCTATTCGCACTTCCTATCGCTGGTGTTTTCCAGTTTGATCTGCTCATTTACAAACGTCTGGGCGCTCTGGTGCAGTTCCACAACATGATGGAAGGAAAAGGAACGTCTTGAGGTGGGTTTCGTCGAGCAGAGAATCCTCTGTTGCTTTGGGAATGAGTGAGTCATACGTCTCCGAACTCATACCGACATCAAGCCTCTCCATATGTATCTCCAACTCCGGGCTCTTCTCACAGGTATTTTGGTGTTTTCTTCGAAATCTGGCTCGAAGCACGCTAATTCTTCCATCTAAACCCTAGTAGAAGAAATGGCTGAGACTTTCTTTATGATCACGTGATCACGAAGGACTCACTCTACTTGGGACGCTAGGACCTCCTTGTGCCTTGACGGCTGGTTGGTGCACCAGCCACTTCTCGTTAAATTGGGACATCATTGCAACACCTATAAGCGGAACGACTAGCATGTGCTTTGCTAGCACAGGAGGACTGTCAATCAGTCTCTCAAAGATCGGCAGCAAAGCAATGAGCATACTCATACCTTAGCACGGGACAAAACCTTCGTTTCGCGACTACGAAGCCTAGCCTTGTAGCCCTGGCGTGGCCGAGACCTTTGGACCATTGCCAACCGTAGCCCTCGTTCTGTGTCTGCGAGGCACAGGTCCCGCCATTAGAAATCCTGGCATGGAATGACCGACAGGAAATGCTCACATGATTCTCCAGGCGCTTGCTGCTAAACTATGGGGACCTAACACCAGTCTTCCTCTAACATGTTGAAGATCTGCAGCCGAACAGGTGGGAAGATCCATGGCGAACGTCAGAGAGAGCGGTCGGATTTGCGTAAGCGGAAGTCCGAGAATGACAATTCGCCTGGCGTTTGTAGAGCGTCGTGGGAGAATGAGCCAACGGTCTGCTATTTTTTGCTTGATTTAATGTGTGGAAGGTGCGATAGGTTGGATAATGAAGAGGACTCACGGCCTTCCGAAAAAATATCGACCGGCCGTCCGGCGTTCATGGCAGCCCTATTCATAAATCCAGTCGATTCCAATAGTCGAGGGCATTGGTTTAACAGACGATAATCGCGCGGGAAGACGACGAGCTACTGGAGGCACTCGCTGTTGGAGGTTGGAGGGGTAAGCTGCGTAGCATTTCCCACATGTTCGCCCTCCTGGACACATCTATGGATGTTGTGGCCGAATTCCACGGTAATTGAATTGACCGGAACAGGAAGATGACGGTATCCAGCCACCAACCAAACCGCACCATTGTCCATTCACCCACCTCCCCTCTCAGCTGCCAAAAATTTTTTTAGCCTCACACCTCACCAGCCATGGTTCACCCTGTTATTAAGATGATGCTCAAAGGAATGGACGGCATTCCTCCGTCGGCTACCCAGGGAACCCTCGAGGGACCCTCCGGCCTACAACATGAATATATAGGCCGCGTAGATGACGCTTCGAGCGACACAACGGATAGCAACCACGTCAAGACGCCCGACCTTTGTCCCGAGGAAGCTCAACCTGGTGGCAGGTCGCCCCAGCAGGTAAGTTGTTCCTCACCTCACCCTTCCTATTCCCCTTCCGACATATAATCCTAAAAAGCAGAGGGAGACAACTGTCCTAAACGGCACATCTCCTGCCTTAATAACGAAGCGCCCCAAGCATAAAAGGTCACTCTCGACCGGTCCCCCATCCTCTGACCCGCCTGTCACCCCTACCAAAGTCACTAGTCAAAGCACCTCGACTCAGTCTCCAAGTCCCGAGCATCGTAGCCACGGAAGGTCGTCATCGCCTCCGGCAAAAAGGACGCGGGCATCCGTGATTGCTTCGAAAACTAGATTGGCTTCAGCGTCTTCCCATGCTAGGGCATCACCGAACGAGCACGATACGGACGCTCAGAAGTCCCGCCGGAAGCAGCCTGTGGCTCGTACCTCCATCCGTCAGCACGAAAACAAGGGAAACGGAGGAGAGTACAAGAGACGCAAAAGGACTCTCGAAGAGAGGAAGGCTGCGCTGGTCGAGGATCCCTACGTCAAGAAATTCGGGCCGACATTTGTTGATTGCAAAAAGTGTGGAGGAAGGTTAACGTTGGAGCACAGAGGCCAGAGGTCATACTATCTGTACAATTGGACGAAGCATAGAGACCTGCACATTCGCAGGGGCGAAACGCTATAATTTCCATACTATTTTCTAGTATATTGTGTCACAGTCCACGACATCAAGCCTTAGTACATGGCAATAAAGAGCGCGTGTTTTCCAGCGAACCACATAATCGCAGTCTACATAGTGGACTTGATACTACGGCGGGGCATCGACACGATTCTGCTAGATGTCAGTTCTGCTAGGCGTAGGGTTGCGTAGAAACCCTTCCCGTCGACCGTTTCATTCTCACTGTCACACGTTGTGTCTTCGATCTATCCCTGACAGAAATTTTGGAACCCAATTATGAAGCACTCCAGGGCAACCGCTATGTAGGCTAGCCAAAGCCAAGCTCATTGCCCGAGTAAAATAATCGGTACTCAATGGCCGTCTATCAGGAACTGGGTTGTTACCTTTCCAATAAGGTTCTGCCCAACACCTTTCAAGGGGCTACCCACCCGTTTCCCCTGCCTCGCACTCTTGCCTTTGTCACATTAAAGAGTTGACTTCCAGATCTTCGGACACTCCAAAACAGGAACGACACATTCCTCCTAAGAAATTATCAAATCGGTTTTGTTCGTATCAGGAGAGATGAAGTGTGAGGGACGGATTGAGAATTTGAAAGATAATCGCCCGGATGTATCGTGCCGGAGTGGTGCCCAGAAGGTGTATTGCAAGGCACACGACATCTCCGGAACGCCCTATAAGCGGTCGTCAGGCCGGCAAGGTCGGTTGGAGGACACAGAGGATGGTACGACTACGTGCAGATTATACCTAGTCCTGATGGACACGATACGGGTCGTCACTGAACTTTGCGTTTCCCTAGATCATAGATCAAGTAACTGAGCATCTAGCGTCACCCACAACAGGACCCCTGATCAAATGTGAGGATTTCTGGGGAATCCTCCGCACTTTTCCGGATAAGAATTGGGGATTTGAGCCTGAGACCCTGTTGTAGTTACCGGATAAAACCAGATAAAACCTTGAGCTTCGGGGCTACCCTGTTTAAATACGGATAAATTTTCTGAATGGGCAGGGCACCAGTTATTCGGAACGGGTGGGCAGACCATTCCTGATTTAGTGCTGGACCCACAAATAAACCTGGGGGAAAGAAAATCTAGATACAATGCACGGACCGCCTCAGTGATCTTACTCTGTTCACCATACTTGCGTAGTCCTGTGGCACAACTACTCATTATTCATGCAAATCTCTGAACTTTTGGAAAAAACACTATTCAGCAAGGAAGAGTGGATAGGGAAAGGGAGGAATCACCCGCGGGATGTTTTCGGAGCTCCTATTGAAATACCCACTGGTCCTAGAATCTCTCAGATGATTTGGTCATCTTTGAAGACCTGTTATGATTACAAAGGCTGCGGTAAAAGGACTTCGCCACCGCGTGAAGAAATAGGACAACAGTACTCTCTTGTATTTCTCTATCTACTGTATTCTTATTGAATCCATATTCCCTTACACAAAAAGAATGCAGTAGATGGGGGGGGGGGGAAATGCCCTGGGCGCCCAGGTGCCCAGGCCCTGTGGCAAAATCCGGATAAACATGGGTGGCCGGGAGATCCTGATTTTTTTTCCGGATAAAAATCTCAAAATTTTGTGTGGATAAAAACCTCCAAACTCAGATAAGGGTTCCCCCTATTTTCGGGGGGTCCTCCCAACGTGACTTTTCGACCATCCTCAACTCAACAGAATCACTTTCATCATTCATGTGTCCTCCCATGACACTCAATGGCGGAACAATGGACGCCAGGCACACGGCACGTGAAGAAATAGGGCAAAGCTTTCGCTAGCCGTTACACAATAACCTCCTCTTTCGAGCAATGGCGTTCGTAGTGCTTCTCAGGACCCAGCGTGTCGAAGCGAGATCTGGAGGAAAAATGCGTTTAGACAGGTGAGATACTAGTTAAACGTTCAAATATTATCCCGCTCTAAAAGCGACTTGTTGCAGAATTAAAAATAGCTGATCACTCCCTCTAGTACATTGCTTAATGGATGAAGTCATTTTTGGAGTCGTCCATCCATAAAGTCTAATAAACCCACCGGATGCACCAACAGCGTTGGCATCCCCGCCTACGATGCACCTACTCCGAACAGGGCAGCGAAACCTAACAAAACATCTCCTCCGACCTTCTAAACCTTTTAGTACCACTCCGACCTTCCGTTCAAAACACCCCCATTTTTCATTCCTCCCATCCAACACACTTCCGCCTAAACCGCGCAGAACAGGTCTGACGGAAATCCGAGGACCGTACTACGCACCCGTAACACAGACGTACTTGGACGAGCTGTTAAAGGATTGGGGTGAATATGTGGATGGGGTCAAGTTTGCGGGTGGGTCGTTCAGTTTGATGCCTCCAGAGAGGTTGAAAGGGCTAATCAATGTCGCGCATAAACATGGTGAGTCTCTACGCTTGAAACTGGTAAATTATTGCTCAACTATGCTACACAGGGTGCTATGTTAGTACTGGGGGGTTTATTGAGCGTGTTTTGTCGGTTTCAGCGGGGAATCAAAGGGTGATCGAGGAGTATCTCAGGGCGTGTAACGAGTTCGGGTTCGTCTGACCTTCAAATATGTAATATCCACGCTGACATGGGTGTAGATTTGACGTGGTAGAGCTTTCCTCCGGATTTTTATCACTCCCGACGGATGACTGGGCTGCTTTGGTAGAGTTGACCGCATCCTATGGGTTGAAGCCGAAACCTGAAATTGGGATTCAGTACGGTGTGCTTCCTTGACTACGTGCTGGTAGATACTCACGGTGTTGTGTTGGCAGATGGGGTGCAGGTGGCGACGCCTCCGTTGCAGAGCTCGAAGCGGCGGGGACGAGAGACCCGAAGTGGCTGATCGACCGAGCGAATAAGTTTATCAACGCGGGTGCATATGTGCGCTTTTTTATCATCTGTCATATTTACCTTTGAACTTGCCTGATGGGGCGTGGTAGATGATTATGATCGAGAGTGAGGGTATTACAGAGAACGTGAGGGAATGGAGGACGGATGTGATTTCAGCCATCACTTCTGCTCTTCCGAAGGATAAGATTATGTGAGTGTCTTGATCTACCCTAGCCGTGTTGGTCTTGACATCCCGTTCCGCCATAGGTTCGAGGCAGCGGATCCCGATGGTGCGTAAACCAAACTCCCATAAAAAATACGCCATCCTGAACTCGTTATTTTAGTGTTCGCTTACCACATCCAAAACCAAGGCGCCGATGCGAATCTGTTCGTCGACCACAGCCAAATCGTTCAGCTAGCGTGTTTGAGAAAGGGCATTTGGGGCACTGGAGGCACGTTCTCGCGCATTGTAACGTTTGAGGGGTATCAGGGTGAGAAGAAGGGTTGAACTTGTGTATTCGTGTCAATTAGTCTGCGAGTGGAATTCACAGTCCATGATGCTTTATCACTCGACTCGGGTGCATACGACCGCAGGTCAGATACGATTCAAAGCCGGAGACGGGGACGCAAGGGAAATGGTACGCCCTAGAGTTTGGGGCCATTCGCGCTGGGGCTGTCTACTAAGGGACTACAAGGGATGGGCGAGTTTTTCAGCTGATGGGTAGAGGAGGAAAGCGTCATCGTAGAACTGCCTGGTACCGTTGTTACCAGGGGTCCATATGAGTGACTTGGGGGAACGGCATGACACACGAGGAATACTTAGGACGGATAATGCTGGTATCTCACACATGGTATAAGGAAAGACACCTCGTGAGTCTGACTATGGGAGACTAGCCGACATCGACATTCTGTTACGAAGCTATCGTGATAGCTATGTGGTCAGAGGAACAGGGTGATAAGGGGTGAGCTAAACGTGAGGAACCTGGAGATCGATTCATAGTGATCGTATACAGGTCAACTGCTAGGAGTGTAAAGGGGGCCAAGAGAGGACAGTCACGACACTAGATCCTATCAGGATGGATAATTGCTGCTGTCAGACTTTGATTGATTCACCACGCCAATACGAACTCGTAGGATGCCAAGACATTCCGAGCGGTCGCAGTTCAAGAGGTGCGGGAATAGAGGATTTCCAGTACCTCCTAAATCGGCTGCACTCGGCGCAAGAAAACACCGTTCAGTTTGACCAACGTGCACGATTCAAGATAGGAACGCCTATACAATCGACCCCTATCCCACGAGAATCCAGTCCAAATCGATTGACATCGATGAACTTTCGACCGCCGCTCATCCGGTCTTAGCGCTATGCTGCGGAATCGATGGACTAACACGGTCCAATGATATGCCCGGTCATCCCAGAAGGAGAATACCAATCTTCAATTTCACACCGTTGTGCATTTGTGGCTCCTCCTGGACTCGGGAACTCGGAAGATTGCCTAGCGCGCGCTTGACATGGTAAACGCGTGAATGATGGGTGTGAGCACACTAAACGCCCTTGGCCCATATCTTTCGCCCCTAAAGTGACAAATTTCCCCTACCTCATATTACTTGCCATGGAGTTAGACACTTATTCCTCGCCCACTTGGCATCTTGTGGCTTTTCATGCCATTTTCGCTGCTTTGGGCGCTGTATCTTCTTCGTTGCTAGTACCTACTCTGAATCTACATGCACCAAAAGGGTGCCTCGGAATAATGTATATTAAGCACAACATTGAAATCCAGTTGGCTTCTCGAGTATGCTTCGCGCGGGCCCCACGCACTGACACTTTTGCTGAGTCCTTCGTTGACATATTGTTTCACAGAATTCTGCATAAAGCTCCTCAACTCAACTGTTCGCGCTCACTTGACATAATTTGGGATTGCCGAACGGCGTCGCTGCATGTGCCTGCCTAGAAACGGAAAGAAGCATTCGAGGCATGGGTAGTAGCCGCTCGATCCCTATTCGAAGGTTGTCAGAAGTCGCTCCTGAGAGAACAGGTTTCAGCGCTTATGGCTTGACGGGAAAGGCAAAATATAATAATAAATATGTGGTGAACGACGACATGAATAAGCGGGAATGGTTGATTAGGGTCTGTTTGCAACTGCCTTAAGCGAGATTTTTTTTGGGAAATCTCGCTTAAGGCAGTTGCAAACAGACCCTATTGTAGGCCAGGGAGTTTCCAGAAACCAGGGTTGTGAGGCGAAAGGGGGAACGCTGCACATCCCGTCCTTGCTTCACCAAATCGTCCTTCTGCAGGGGTCATGCCTGTGAGCGTCGAACATCGAACTTCACGCCGCAAGAGTTTGCATCTGCTTCCTCCGTCAGCAGGTGCGGTACTGACAGGCAAAATGATTCTCTCTTCGAAGCCACACGTGATAGAAACTCAGAAGCCTGACTCGCCTCGGCTTCGCTGCCGTACAAGCGCTCGAGAATCCTGCACAATTTTCCAACAATAGTAATGCCCACCCGGTGAAAAATACCACCCGGGTGCCCCTTGATCTGCTACATTTCGGGGACAGTGTAGCTGCGAAAGCCGTGAAGACACTGAAAACCTGACCCAGGGCCACCAAAACGAACCACTTTCCCCTTCACTACCATTGCCATATTACGATCATACCCTCTTCAGTACAGCACATCAGCTGAAAGTAGAGCTCCCGAGGGACAAGTGTTATAGCGCAAGGTTTGAACTGGCGTGTTGCTCGAAACTGCAAAGGTACAAAAACCGATGCTCCTGGTCACATGCTCCGCGGAATGGCATCAATCATGATATTGAGGATGTTCCGGGACTCGGCTTGCGACTCTCAGGTCTTCATCGGCCCAAGTTTAGAATTTTTGCACATTTCACCCATCAAACTACAGCCGCCTCCCCGTGGAAGGGAATACTTATTGGAAATAAAATACTTGTGTGATGTATCGCCCTCATGTCATGTAAAGACAGCGAACATTCTAGCACCGAACGAGATGAAAGGGGATGAGCGAGTACGATGGCGTCCGTTGATCCTTTAGGTTCCAAGTCACCAACCCATGATACACCAATAGCCCAGGAAACATCGCCCGTGTGGCCACAAGGCCAGTTCTTGAACCAGAGACAAACCGAGAGAGGCTAGAGAGCATGCAGAACAGAGGCGGGATCTGTGAATAGCGAAACGAGGGAACAACGGATGAATTAGCGGGTGCTCAAATTTATAGGTGAAAGCCAGAGGGTATCTAACCCCTCCCTTCCTAGTACTGTACCATACGGTGAGGAAAAGACTCCGTGCGCCGTTTGGTACTGTAAGTAGTCCAGAGGGGAAGTGAAAAGGGATATTAAGAAACCGGTGGTAGATGGAGTAATGAGAGTCTTTAACCGAACGCGATGGATGGCTGAAACATAATGCAAGGGTTTCATAGCTAACGTAAGGCCTCGTTGGCTACTTCTCCCTTGGCGAGTATACCAGTATGAGTATCACTCTATCCAGTAGTGACGAATGAGCGTTCCGTTGCTGTTTTCCGAGCAAGCCGGCGTCAGTCCTCACAGTTAAGCGTGCTAATCAACAAGGTATCTGTCCAGTGGAAGATCTCACAGTTCTTACAAGGTCTTTGAGGCATATGAGGTCAAAGTCATCCGATTTAAGCTAAGTATTCCTTGATATGATAGATTCTTTGAAAGCAGTAAGGAGAAGTGATGGAGCTGGGCACGGAGGGATACGAGAAGAACACCAAAAAGGACTCGTCAAACGCTAGCAGAATCGCTACGACCCAATACCCACTTCATCCCCCGCTGTAATGATTCGCCCTGTGACCTTTTAATCGTGTTTTTCTTCAGCAGGCCCAACACAGAATCCTGGTGCGATGCCCACCCCAGGAAGAAACAGCACTAGCATTGCTAGTGGAGGTGGAGGCAGCTGCCCTTCGGCTGGTGCTGTCCGTCCGGGTCACGGTGATCACAGTTGGGGTGGATGACTGGGTGGTGGAAGCAGCCTCTGCCTGCGACTGTGAGCTTTATCATCGGTCCGTTCCAAATTCTCAGTAACATCTGGAGCCCCCTCCTCGATCCCAATATGCATGGTCCGAAATAAAGTACACGCTTTCACCAATGTATTCATTCAACACAATCCGGAGGGTACAGTCGAATCACTACATTTACGACAAAACATCAATTGTAACGTTTGGATCACCAGCCGCAGCCGCCCTGTGGGTATCGGGGTGGAGGCGGACAGACTCTCATCCAGCAACAGCTTTGGCTAAAGGTCAAATGACGGTAAGCAGAGATATCAAGCCTCAGGATATCATGACGGCTAACTAATTGTAGACCCATTCACATTCATCAATCGGTCTGTTATGCAAGGGTTAGATATCGAAAATGAACGTTGACCAAGGACAGGGCACGAACAAGTTGTCAGTAGCCAAAGCCATTGTTGGTTGTTTTAATGTGTTGGCAGCACTGAGCAGTAAATGGCTTGCAGGAGGAAGGATGTTTTGTGAGGTAATGAAAGCACAATTACTCGCTGTCCTTTATATGATGGTATCGGGGACTCCCTGAGCCGATACCGCTACTTGCACAATGAGGCATGTCCATAGGCTGCTTCGTAGGCATCACACTCGTGTTGCACTGCCTCTGGTAGTTATCGAAGTCCCGGATGTCAAACAATTGGATTATACTAAATTGGGGCCCTAGATCGGTCTTAAGTCCAAAAGTGTCGGCGCGTAAATCTGTTACCGACAGAGCTTGAGTCTCTCGTGACCAAATGTATCATAAGGTTCTATCCCAGTTCAACGGCATTGAGTATGCCTGCCGTTCACCAGCTCACTTCAGGCGCTACCAGAATACTGATGGCGAACTCTGACAAAAAGGTGGCATCAAGCGGACAGTTATTTATTACTTCGCACCCCTATCGCCATTCCATTCCAATGGAAAACTGCCCGACGAAATGGAGAGACTTTTCAGTTGAGTTGCTGGTTTCTGGGCCATGAAGCTAGAAATATACATGCTTTGTACCCCGACCACTTATTTTGCATGCTATTTCACGCTTCGGGCAAGGTCTTTGGGAATCTTCGAGGCCTGGAACTTAAGTGTTCGCCACTTTGTGTCCACAGGTACTTCAATCCGCGCTCAGGCAGGTATAAGCATCGATGCCACACCGCGGTCATAAGTTATGCGAGGTGAACAAATGGAGTAGAGGAGCTGAGAAAATATGTCATAGAAATGATATGGTTGACTCCTTCAAAGGGGAATCTAGCCATCGATAATGCCAGTGAGGAGAGTCCGTGTGAAGCGTTTTCGTTGTTCAAGTGGTACATTTTGACGCCTGCGGAATATGAGTGGGTGGTATCAATTCTGTGAATGAATAGTTCGAACAGGAGAATATGTTGGGTAATGAAGCTAATTCTGGCATCATTCCTGATGCCAACTTGCTGCTTCTAAGATGAAATGTATCCGACTGACATGCTGTTGCGTCCTCGGCCATCCCCCATTCCCAAGCTTGGCTTGTCTAAGTGCCCTATGGTGCAAGAGTGGAGATTGCCATGACCTCCTTGAGGATAGGATGTCGAAGATGATCATGTACATCGCCATCTTGATTATACGTGAACATGAAGCTTCTATTTTCAGGCACGACGGTTGAGCAAATGGGAATCCATTAACGCTCAAATGCGCAGCAATCCGCCTGGGCTGGCTTAGAGGACCCAAGAACGAACCAGCCTGAACCAAGTTCTTAGAACTTCTGAGTGTTCAGAAAAGGGCCTTACCATCCGGCGGTCATTCTCACCGAAGAATAACATGTATAAACGAAAGCAGCATATAAGCGACACCTCCAAGCTGCTACTAGGGCCAAAAACTGACAACGACCTCATCCCTCGACTCGACATGGCTACTTTAAACGTCTCTGCTCCCGTTCGGAAAGAGCTTGATAGCATTGCCAAGCTCTTTCATGTCTCTGATGATCAGCTCGTAAAAATCACAGAAGCGTTTGGCCAGGCCTTTCGCCGTGGCCTCCAAGCCCCAGACCAACCCGTCGTTATGGGGTAAGGAATATAATTAACATTCTCTGCTGATGCTTGACACGTTCTTTCTTCAGGCCGTCTTTTGTCACCCATGAAGCAGATGGAACTGAGAAAGGGTACGGTCTTACTAGGCTGTCATGTTATTGGCATGCACTCATGGTACTATTTGCAGCACCTTCCTTGTCCTCGACATCAGTTGGAACACTCTGTGAGGAATTCATTCACCATTAAGCTTTAAATGACATTGACACTCTCTGCAGTCAGGTTTCAAAGATAGACCTTGAGGGAAGGAGGACATTTACCCAAGTTTCGGAAATATTCGAGGTCTCTAAAGATACGATGAAAGCGGATGCCGTCGTGTTCTTTGGTATGTCTCACGTATTCACAGCTATGACCATGCTAAGTTTAAATAAGACTTCTTGGCGAACTGCATCAGTACATTTTTGAAGAAGCACTCGATCAAGGATGATGGTCTCTTACTTGGGTTTACCTTCCCATTTGCGCTTCAGAAGTCCAGCCTGAGCCACGGTAAACTCTTGGCTTGGTCAAAAGGATACTCGATCAAAGACGCTATTGGCCAGGATGTTGCCCAACTTCTCCAGGACGCACTCGATAGGGCAAGGGTCAGTGTTAAATGTGCTGCCGTGGTAAACGATGTGCGTGATGGCCATATACCACTGAGTGGTTGACCGCTCAACGTCTTTCATCCACAGACTGTAGCAGCATTATTATCGGAGTCATACTTGTCTGCTAAATGTGTATTGTGTAAGCGCGGAGGTTCCTTCTCTTCAACGCTTGCGTTCTCATTTTCTTTAGCCGCAATATATGGTACTGGGACGAACGGCTCTTATGTAGAAGCTGGTGCGGCCATAACGAAGTTGCCTCAATTCCGAGGGACCTCGATGATGATCAACACTGAGTGGGGCGCATTCAGTGAGGTGAGGGATGACTCCCGTTTATATCATCATCGCACTGATCAAGTGTATCAAGCGAGCGTTGCTGAACCGAAACACCTACGACGACATAGTTGACCAGGGGTCCAGCAACCCTGGCACCTACCTGTTCCAAAAAATGACTTGTTGGTTCTATCTTGGAGAAATTGCTCGCCTTGTCCTTCTTTCCCTAGTCGAACGTTCTCCACCACTCCTTTTTGGTGGTGTAGCCACGGAGACCTTGAAAAAGGTGCTCGGCCTCTCCACCTTCCATCTCTTCCAGATTGAGGATGCAAAGGACCTTGGTCGCGTCAAGGAGTTGATCGCCGAGGTTCTTGACTATGACAAGGACACAATTTCGGACCAGGACGCCGAGATCACCCGTTGGGTCTGCACATTAGTAGCCACCCGAAGTGCGAGATTGGCAGGATGTCCTATCGCGGCTGTGATCACCCACATTGGACGTGCAACGCTTGGACAGGGCCCCATTCCTATCGCCACACACGGAGAGTACGTTCACAGCTCAGTCTTCATATTCACTTGTCCTTTTAACATTTCCATCTTCAGATTGTTTATTGGGTCCGAGAAGTTTGAATCGCGCTTGAAGCAATCGGTGGGAATAATTCTTGGGCAAGACGTCGAGAAGAAATTGGAATTCCACGCTGTTAAGAGTGGAGGCGTTGTAGGCGGTATGCTCAATCTGTAGAACTGGGATGCCACAGCAACTGATCGGATTGCTCTCCAGGTGCACTGGCAGCCCTCGATGCAACACACTCGCACTGAGTATAAGGAAAAGCTGACCCCTTTTGTAATTGTAGTGGAATTTATATGACCTTTAACGTCAGCTACATTGTCCAGCCTGTTCTCGAGTACCTTTGTTCAATTGCGTAAAAATGTATTACACTCTGATCGAGCCTGCTCGGAATTAAGAGATTGCCGTCTGACTCTGAGGTTACATATGCTTCAGATTCAAGGACTGACAATGAAGAACCTGAGAAAGCATCTTTTGTCTGCAGGATATGGTCTCGCGCCTGGAGTGACGATAAGGTAGCGAGGTGATAAATGTAGTGAAAATCGTATTATTATGATGATGATGCAGTGATATGGACCAGATATGCGAAAGGGTTTTCGGTCCACCGCACGGCTAGTCTCCACTCAAGAAATTGTCCTCAGAGAAGTGGTGGGAGGGGGAAAAAAAGGGAACGAGGAGCTGACAACGTAGGTCAGAGTCTGACAAGATGGATAGGTGAAGGAAAGGGGTAGACGGTTACTCTAGTGAACCTAATGCCTGTGGCATTGGGCACGAGAAATTGCGTGAAATTGCACCTGACTCATTTCTCGCCAGGTGCGGCACATAAAGTCGAAATGTCACGACGTAACCGCTTACAGACGAGCTGAGGCAGCGACTAATACTTTCCTTTTCAGCGTCTCCGTACTCGCGAACAAATTGTGCAACCTATCCACAAGACATGGCTAGCTATGCTGAGAAAACCCAGGTAGGTACATTGGCTCTCAAAGGGGTAAGGACAGTAATGAAGGAATAGCATCCTGTCAGTTACACGGATGAGCAACAGTGCTAGAAGCCTTCTGGAACAACGCCACTTCAGCATTCCTCCTCCGGGTCAACCCTGCCAACACCTTTCCACCGGCCTTGTTAAACTTTGGAATCTCCTGGGCAGCGACAGTGTTAGGATTCTCTCCGGCGTTCAACCTCTTCAACATCGTGGACGTTTTGAGGTTGCCGCATCCGAGGTTGAAAGTGAATGAAGTCAATGCACCGAACTGGTTGTCATTTAGGCGGACCTTCGGGCTCACGGCATCGTTAACGCATTTGGTGAAGGTCTTGACGTCATTCTGGAGAAGCTGAGCTGCCGTGGCTTGGGAAAGAGGGAAAGAGAATGGGACTTCGGAACAGCCTTTTTTCTGGCATTTGTGCCCGAACCCAACGGTAGGAAGGCCAACTGGATCAGGAGCAGGCTTGTCAACAAAACCTTCGAATTCCCTAATCAAGTTAACGGTTGCGTCGTTGATGGCAGGAGGGCAGGCTCCCGCAGCTGCGGCTTTGGTAGGAGCAGTTGTAGTTGCGGCAGCTGTAGCAGCGGCAGAGGTGGAGGATGCTGACAAAGTGGCTGACGCAGAGGCTCCAGCGGCCTTACTCGAGGCAGTGGCATTGACGTTTGCTCCAGAATCGTTAGCCGTAGCGGTGGCGTTACCGATGGATGTAGACAAGTCAGTGGCGATGGTAGTGGCGGCAGTGACGGATGCGGACAAGTCTGTGGCCGTAGCTGTAGCCGTGGTGTTAGCGATGGATGTAGCCAGATCAGTTGCTGTAGCGGTAGCGTCAGCGATGGATGAGGACACATCAGTCGCTGTAGCCGTAACGTTAACGACGGACGCAGAATCGGTGGCCACGGCGGTGCCATTAGAAGCGGATACGGAAAGAGTGGCTGTCGCTTCGTTATCGGTAGTGACTCCCGTAGATGCCGTAGCAGAGATGGTGGCCGAAGCATCTGTGACGTAGTCGATGGACGTCGCACCGACGACGGAATCGGTAGTGGTGGGGTCGCCCGCTGCGCCATCGGAATTGCCCAGGTCTCCCGTGGAAGTACCCCCCAAACTTAGTTTGGACGTGCCGACTGGGGATTTGCTGGTGTCAGCAGTCTTGACGAATTGTCTGTTGTTCAACGCTTGACATCCGCCTGTAATAGTTTAATGAATAATATAAACATTTAACTCAAGTTGTATTCACCGCTGGTAGGAGAGCAACCACGTTCGATGGCATGTACCGGTGCTGCCTGAGCACAAGAGATAGAGAGGAGAAGGAAGGACACAAGAGTGGTTGGCTTCATCGCGAACTGAGTACAATTATCTGAGATAAACTAAGGTTGAGTCGGGCGATCCTCGTCGAGAGGAGATGAAGGAAGAATCAAAAGAATCAAAGTAAAGAGGAAGGGTGCTTGATGCTTGGAAATTGACGAAAGTTTTCTCTTATATACCTGTCGGGGGACGATCGCTCAACATTGCACGCCGAGATGAAATCTCGTCAGTGACGTTGACTTGATTGCGTATAATTAGCCCCGTCGACACCGCCCATTTTGGACCCGTATGGTGCGGTCCCTGGAGGCCATGGATTAGGCTTCTACCACTTGGTTAGTATCTCAAATCATGAGAGATGATTCCGTTGCCTAGCACTCCGGACAGACGCGTCAAAGTTATTTTTACCCACGTGGCGAAATCTGTCGTTGGAGTCGGCTCCTAATTGGGATGATTAATTACCGTTATGACTATCAATGGTAGTGACTTTCAAGAACGATCTTCATGCTGCTGCTATGGTGAAGACGGGGATTTCTTGTCCTCGAAGATCGATGATAAGAGTTCCAAGCCCAATATGTGGAACAACTCGGGGTTAACAAAGAACAGCTGGCCCTCGAAAGCCATACTTTCTGACTCGAAGGGCTTCCGAACAAGGATCTTGGATGCCACTTCTAGGATAGGTATCTGCTCGTGGACGAGACTCTTTCACAACCTGTACCGGTCATGGTGGGCTCCGTTCGTCTCGCACCACGCCCTATGGTATTTGGAGATGAAGGACCTGTGCGGAGCGCTACCATCGAGACGACAAGCTTCTCCACCTGTGAAGTAGTGTGGAGCCGTTAGTACAGGTAAGACCGCGCTCTGTGTTTCATACGACCAGTGCCCACATCACCAAGCTTCCGGGATCATAGGCGCCATGTTACGTGTTAGGCATCAACGATGGGATACATATCACTGCATCCCGACTCTGAGTCACCGCAGCAGCCCACTAAGTGCTGAGATTGACACGAAATTCAGGTCAAAGCTCAAGAGCAGCAATGGAAGACCAAACACACCACGCAAAATGCTCGAGGCGTACGAATGGTACGCCGCGTACCATTCAGGTCTCGAACCATTTTGGCGCTTAGACAAAATTAGAATTGTATCGGATTTGGACACCCAGTCAACAGCATATCATTGTTTTGAGCACTGGTATATCGCCTGCTTAGGCATCTCTTGTTGTGGTGTTGCACACTAGCAGACATATCTCTAGGACGAAGCCGTGTTATCAGCGCAGTTCTTGACACGATATCAGAGGGACACACAGAACGACATACAACCTGCTAATGGTACTCGACTGGGCTACTAGCATTTGAGGGTGTGGATCTAGGGTATGTGTTGCCCTTCGTGGAAGGATTTGTGGCCAACTGGATGCTCATACCTTTGCCACTTCGTGTCACCCACGAAGATGAACCCCACGAAGCACTCGGCGATATAAATACGTTCCTGTTGTTGCACGACGAGGTGGTTATTATGCTGAGCTTTCTACACCATACACCGTCCAACTATTGTCACTTCTTTCTACACTGGTTAATACACTCGTTCAAAGCTCCTGGTACAGAGTTGGTGGTCAAGCATCGTCACTCGATATCGAATACGTACCAGAACAGCCTCAAATGTCAGAGTCACCGGCTACTGCCACCGTCAAGTTTATGGTTCTCCGCCTAGTCAGTTGACAGTTGCCTAGCAATGTCATCAGGCCAAATATAGCCACAAATTACCCTCCCAGGAATGATGTGGAAGATTTCACACCCAGGCATGACACGGTCAAGATTGGTGGGCTAGCCTATGATTCATATTCGTTGACAGCTCTGACTTGGCGTGTTAGTGTTGGTTATGTTTTGCTTGTGGGCTGGAGTTGCAAGCCTCGTTTTTGCGGGTTGTCTCTATGGACATAAATAATATCCGTTGACGTTGTGGTTGGCTCTCAATAGTCTTGATGCTTCGAGATTTATGTTGACATTGTCCACCTTTTTCTTGATGCTCGTTTGACTAACATTTGAGCATCCAGAGATGCTGCTTCCCTTGAGGCTCATGTATTCGAATAACACGAGGTGGGAAAATCTTGGCCAATACTAGTTGGAATCATTTGATACGGGTTTTACTTTTTTGTTCCACAGCGTGAAGCTGTCACGAAGAATTGAGAGTCGAGGCTCGACGGACCGCCATTTTTGATGAGAATATGATGCACGATGGATGCTTATTGTCTAAAGCCGGTCGATAGGCCGAAGATCTTGCCTCCGAATGAACCTCTGTTCACGTGTATCTCACTGTCTTCTCCTATTCATCTAGAAGCCGTGTGATACGTGATGTCGGTCACAAAACGCATTAGTCGAAGGACTCGGTAAGAAATGGCCATACCTAACGGCCGTAGCTCAGACAAAAATAGCCTCAGTCACGAGGACCTCCGTTCGAAGCCTCTCATATCAGGCGGCGGATGTAAGCCCACCTAAAGACCCCACGCGAACGTCCTTAGAACGGCTATTGCAAGCGATTTCCTCCCATCCCCTACTGGAGGATGCTTTCTCTTGTTGGGAGAGGAGCTCTAGCCCCTCGTATTAAAGACAAATCCCAAGGTCACTCACGTTCGATGGTATTCTGTTAACCAAGCTAAGTCTACCTTACAGGGCTTCGGTTACTTTCATACAGATTACTGTTCCCAAGGAGCAGCACATTCATATGTTCCGCCAACCTGTATAGCCAAATCAGTGTCAAACCACTACCAATATCCTCAGGGGGATCATCGGCCTCTGGTGATCTCTGTGGGAATCTCACCCTTAGAAATAACGTCAACACGATATATTATGATTTTGTTCGAACTGAAGAGGTTGAAGCTGCCTGGGAGCTTGAAAGGCAAGGTACTCGCTAGAAGTGACCTTGAAAACTAAACAAGCTTAGGCACAATTCAGGATTTCCTCCAGACGAAGCAGATAATCTAGCGACGCTAAAGTACATGTTTCTACACATTCCCTGCAGGGCGAGATGTATTTGCTGACATTACCCTAGGTTTCACCAGAGGGTGGCACCAGAGCTCTTTCTCGGGGCTTTCATTCCGTCGTCCTCAACACATCGTCGTTTGATCGGATACACCTATGCCACTCTCTCCTCCACGCCGCGGTATACTCAAGAGTCCCTGACAACACACATACCCAGCGCCACAACAGTGTGTGCCCATACACTCTGCGTAGACAAAGAATTTCGGGGGGCCTCCGTCGGACTCAAGCTCTTTGTTGAGTTCATGAATGTGTGTAAGAGGAGGGGAAAGTACGACCGTATGGTAATGATGGCGAAGAGAAGAATGTTGCCTGTGTATGAGCGAATGGGGTTCATGACGGTTGGTGTGGCGGAGGTTGTCTTGGGGAACGACGTGTGGTACGAGATGTCCTTATCATTCCGAGACGGGGCTCGGGTGCTCGGCCCGTTTGAATTTCAATATCAAAGTAATTAAGGGATCAAGTGTGAATGAATTTGAATGTTGCAGTCCGACTGTCATGCCTACGACTCAAAATGCTGGCTCCCTCGCTACTTCCTATGTGCTTGACATCCTAACGGCTGGCTCGATGGGCGCGGTGCAGCTACGAGCCTTTCCCATATGTTCCAGACATTTTTTTTCTTTCCTGTCTGAAGGGATCCACCTGGCTTGTCACAGCGCAGGGTGCCAGCATGATCTAATGTTCTATGGGTTCGAGGCGGGCTCGTTTCGACGGATATGTACATTAGGACACCAAATGCAGCTCTCGGGCAGTGGATCACACATTCGTGACCTGTCTATTGTCCATTGCCCGGCCCCGATGCTAAGTATGCCCAATAGACATGACGGAGATGAACCTTCCCTGCTGAGATCGCTCGAACCTGAGTATTTATAACTAAAGCAGCACTCTTCATGCAAGGGTGGATTCGGCATTGGCCATCGAGCACCAGGTGCCGCGGAGCTACCCACCCGCCGTCACTTTTCTCGAAATTATTTTCTTTTCAATCAGAGGCCCGCCAGATTTCCCGCACAGTACATGATTCAGTTGTGACTGGTTTTTTTCGACAATCCTAGTACGATGCAGAGGCTGAACCTGAAGGATAAATAAAGTAAGAATGACGCCGAATAGGGTAGTAGAACAAACATGCCTCAAAGCGTGCATGACCGCAAGGGATTGTTGGAAGCTTTTCCAACGGGCGTAATCGGATATCCAGCTTTAGTCGACTTCAACTGGTTGGAACTTTGTCACGTTTATAGGGAGGCGCTGCTATATGCTCACACGAGGAACTTGGACATGCAAATGGAAATATGCTTTATACTGCCACTGACGTAGCCCACTGATGTATGGTAAGGATCGGAACTTTCTAAGAACTTTTTAGCTCGATACTCGGTGGGGGACCTGGTGGGGACCTTCATACGTAAATTTGCTTCCATAGCACGCCAAATATGCATAAATGCTTCAGGGGGTGTGGACTCCTTTCACCGATTGAGCCTTAATTGGGTTTCTATTGGACTCCGTAGCCATGTACATGGTTGAACACAGGATGTGTTGGACACAGACATCTTTACAAGCATCGAAGGTTTATGGGACAATTCGTCGACTTTCCAATACTTATACGCTGAAGTAATTTTCCGCATTCGGGATTCTGGGTTAAAGCCTCACAACAATGCTTTCGAGGTACTCAAAGGCGAGAGTTGTGTGAAGTTTCTCTAACACGAGAATACGATATAACATTGAGAGCTCATTCATCCTGATGCAGGGGATCAGCGTGGGTGTAAGCTCTGGATGGCCTAACCATTTGCGTTGATGGTCGTTTTAATAAACGCCCCAACCACCTCGATGGCTTGGGTTAACGAAAAATGCATTGCCGTGTATGGATCGCGGGCAAGGGCGGAGGAGTGAATCTTCACATGGAAAAAAGTTTTCGGTCGAGAAGATATTCCCATCATTCGCCACGCATACCAACTTCTGCGATAGTTTCTTGCCCTGTCATATAAATCGGAACCGTGCCATTGTGACTCGTAGTTGTCCTCCGACTGGAAATTTGATCCGTGGTTTGGCAATTATTGACGAAGTTGGGCTCTTGATGAGCCTAACTCCGCTTCCATTTGAAATTTCATGAAGCAAAATCTCGACGGTCCTACGTCGGCGAATTGGCTTAGGCCTTATCAACAGCGGGGACACGTTCCCCAGCCACCGATTGACCGTAGGATGTCGGGTACTGAGCACAATGGAAGGTGTGGCCTTTCCGATCATTTCGTTTAATACTGGAATATGGTATATTCGTCTGTATTCATTTAACGACCTGGCCTTGTGCGCCAGCTTTCGGAGAGTCACGGGGCCTACGAAGTGCAGACGGAAGAGTTGATTCTGGGGTCGAGCTTTGGAAGTGTTAAAGGCTCGGCACGCAAGCACTGGCCTCCTCAGTCGAGTTCTCGATTACCAGGGTCGGAAAAATACTCAAGCCTGCACAAGCATCTCTGGGCAACCACCGTTAATTGTCACAGGGCCTTTATCGAAACAGCTTGATTAGAGGGACGAAGAAAGCCAAGTGCGAACTTGGGCGTCACGTTACTATTCTTGGTTGCAAAGTTCACTTGGGCAGGGGAGGCAAGGACGAACGTGCATACCTTAGCACTATGTCCTGATCCCTCATTGGAGAACAAATGGAGGTCTGCGGCATATAAAGGAGGCTTTAGTACGTGAATTGGGGGATTCCCCTGATCTCCTCCCTCCTCGTCCTTTACCCTACACCTCGCTGTTACAAGTCGAATCGTTCGTTCAGCTCCACTTATGCACGTTCGGCTGTTAGTCAGAGACGGGGATTGTAGCCACTCAATGCTCCAGGGCATTGTTTGAGCTATTCCCCGTGACTCCAGCCGGCTCCTCCCCCAAGGCACAATGACGACCTGTGGATTTGGTGGGCCGAGATCTACAGCTACAGGCATTTGCGACTGACTTTCGTAAGTGGATGCTTATGCTAATTATACGGCACAATGTTTATACGGGTTGTTTCTTTTTTTCACAGTTTGCACTCAGTTGTTTGAGCGCTGTTCGAGGTGGGGTGCAAGGCTAATTTCGATCGTGGGAAGAAAATTCTGACACGAATGGATGACACCACAGGGACAGCACGCACGTTCGTCCGGTCGAGGCGACGAGTTTGACCTTGGCACTCGTCCTCTGGGAATTTACCAAAGTGATCGCACCAAATTTCTTGCGCTCGGCGACTAGGCGCCTTGGAATCGCTTGGAATTCGCATATCGTCTGTGCCAGTTGAATTTTCGGTTGGAGCCTCCCGGATGTAACGGATGATGATTGGTTAGATGTGGGACGTGGAGGGCTGTCCATGTCGGGTGGAATATTGAAGATGGGAAGCCGAGGTGAACGTATGGAAGACGATCACGCGGAAGAAACGACAATACATATCCACATATCCATCATATTCTATCCTTGGACACCCCCATTTTATTTGCCTCATCTCTTTCCTTCGGTGCCTCCAAGCGACGCACGTTCGTTGTCCTCGTTCGCAGCCCCATTCGAAATTTCCTTTGATGTTAATTGCGCTTACACCTGCCAAACCATCGCCTCTTGAGCTCATCGACATTTTCAGCAAGAAAGGCTTGAACAGCTTCATACTTGACCACAGACGCATAACTGGGCCCGGAGTCTTCGATGGCCTTGCGTAGCAGGACTTGAGGACTTGTGGGGTAGGACAGGAGGGGAAGAGGGATCGGAACGGTAAGACGCAATATCCGAAAATGATCGAAATGGATCTGAGATTTATTTTCTAATTTTTCAGGATTGTTGTTAGGCCAGGCATTTAAGTGCACACGATCTCATTTTCTGCTTCTGATAGGTCTCTTTCCCTCCCCTCCTACCTCCCACTGGGGATCCTTTCTCATTGTCGACATCATTTCCCTTTTCTCGCCCCTTTCTCGTCGACATGGCTCAGGAGCCGAAACTGCCCCCTGCTGCTTCCACGACTGGCCCAAACAATGCCGATAAAACCCACTGGTCCAAACTCGAGGAAGTCGAGAAGGCAGGCCGTCCCGTCTTCCTTCTGACCAAAACCGAGCTCAAGCTACTTGGAATCGCCGGAGTACGTATGTCGCAACCTGGCCCCGGTTTATCGTCTGATTAACCACTTCCAACCAGGTTGGATTCTTCCTGGATGGTAGGTTCCCTACTAGCCGCGATGCCACCTCTGTTCACCTACTGCTCTCTCAGCCTATGATCTATTCATCATCAACGTATGTCCGGATTCTCTTCCAGTCAGAGGCATCTTGTTCACAAAAATAAACAGCCGGTGGCCACCATGCTTCAATGGCGTCTGTACAATGGGGGGCACCTCCCCGCTAACCTCGAGGGCTTCGTGAAAGCTGGCGCCAACATTGGGAGCGTTATCGGCCAGTTTGCCTTTGGTGCGTCTTCCTATCGACTCAAACTAAGGGCTCGTCTTTAATCTCGAATGTAGGTTATGCTGCTGATGCCTTGGGCCGCAAGGCAGTCTGTGAGTTTTTTTCGCTCCAAGTAACCTCATTACTATCTTATTAACGTCATCAACTCCATCAAGATGGAAAGGAGCTCATGCTCATTATACTCGCGACGATCCTTACGATAACTACCCCAACCGGTTCCCTCTCTCCTGAAGGTTCCCTTATCTACCTCGCCGTATTCCGCATTCTCCTTGGTGTTGGTGTGGGCGGCGATTATCCCATGTCTGCCACCGTCACGTCCGACCGTGCCAACCTTCGGAAACGTGGTACGATGCTTGCCTACATATTCTCAAACCAGGGTTGGGGTTCCTTCGTCGGATCTCTAGCGACCATTATTGTATTGGCTTGTTACAAGTCCGTGATGGAGGCTGGAAAAACATCTAAGGTCGATGGAGGTAAGGGTTCAAAATATCGTCCAATCATTCCAGCGGATCTAACCTAGACTATTTTTAAACACCTAGTTTGGCGCATTGTTGTTGGTCTCTCGCTCATTCCCGCATTTGCCACACTTTACCAACGGCTCACTTTACCCGAATCCACTCGCTATGAGGAAACCCAGAACCTACGCAAAGAACTCCACGCCGAGGCAGGTGACGAAATCGCCGAGCTTAAGCGCCAACAAGAATTGAAAGAGGGCAACACCAATGCTTCCTCGACTGATTCCTCTTCTGGATCCCTGAACAAGGGTTCAGCTGATCGTGACTCTGGCGCAAACGACTTTGAGAATGAAAGCTTGGCTCCCGAAGTTCTCAGTAAGAAGAAGGCGCACTTTAGGGACTTTCTGCGGTACTTCTCCGAATGGCGGCATCTCAAGCTACTTATTGGAACTGCGATGTCGTGGTTCCTTCTTGATATCGCATTCTACGGCATCAACTTGAACCAAAACGTCGTTTTGCAGCAGATCGGGTATGACGGGTCTACCGGCTCTCCTTGGCAGAGGCTCTTCAAGATCTCGACTGGTAACATGATTGTCACCGCGCTCGGTTTTGTCCCCGGTTACTATGCCTCCATCTTGACGATCGAGAAGCTCGGAAGGAAGTGGATTCAGCTTCAGGGATTCTTGATCACTTCTCTTTTCCGTATGTCTTCCCCCCCTCCCTTTGACCTTGGCCAACAAGCACTGACTGGGTCCGCTTGCGTAGTCGGTATTCTCGCCGGCAAGTTCCATACTCTTAGCAAGGCCGCTTTTATTGTCAATTTTGCCTTGCTGCAATTCTTCTTCAACTTTGGCGCCAACACCACGACATACGTGAGCCTCCCTGCTACTTGCTTATCTCTGAAACTCGATATTCATCTGTTTCACTCTTCTCTCAGTGCTACCCCGCTGAAGTCTTTCCGACACGCTATCGTGCCTTTGCTCATGGTATTTCGGCTGCATGCGGTAAAGCCGGTGCTATCATCTCCGCTCTCGCCTTTAACTCGCTTAGCAAGAAGATCGGTACCCCCGCAGTGTTGTGGAGTATGTTCTATTTTGATGTAACCCTTCTCATTCTCCCGATGCTGATCCACTTGTTGAATAGTCTTTGTTGGGTGTAACATTGCCGGCGTTTTCTTCACTCTTTTGCTCCCTGAAGTGCGTGGGCGTGACCCTGATGTCATTCTTGCTCAGGAGATCGAGGAATGGAGGAGGAAGAAGTCGGCCGCGCATAAAAACCCCTGATCCGGTTCGGTCTTAGATTCGTTTATGACCGAGTGGTGTACATTGGATGATTGTATATGCTCGTGTTGTCCCTCACGGTTACATGCTTGATACTTAGAGTATCTCTCATTTGTCACCGTCCCGCCTTGATATCATTGTTTCATTTCGTTCCATTGCACTTGTCATCGTTTCGTAGATACGAGTCCCAATAAAGTGTACACTACGCTTCGTCTGAAGGGATTGACTAGCAAGTTCGAGAGCTGTTCTGCCTCAGTGGACCGTATAAATGTTGTTTACATTTTTGTTTATATGCTGGTAGTACTAGTGACACCTAGACCAAAACAAACGTAAGCGACGATATAATCCAGCTGTTAACTTTAGACACAACACTCTACTGGCCTCATACAAACTCACATTCAGAAATCCTCGGCATCTACCAAAGCCTACACCAAGACCCGTTCCTAAGCCGCCTGGGTTATTCCGTAAGCATCGACGTTGTCATTGTGGTTCCTAGTTCTATCATATGGGACAGAACGCACGACACGCTTTCAGTGTCCCCTAGCTAATTCTCGAATACAAATCTGCAAATGTATAAGCAGGCATATCTTAGACGATTCACGTAATTCACGCTACCCTTTTTGTTACCCAAGCAGGCTGAGGGAGTAATAAATTTCACATAAAAGACTACAAGGTAGTCGGGCGGGCAAAATGACTGACGATAGAAGGGCATATGAAGCTCAACTACTTGAATTACAGAAGGGATCAACTTCCCAAGTACTCATTGAGAGTGCGTTTCCAATGCGTTGAACGCTGCCAGTGTGTCTGGAGAGCAATGTTAATCAGTTCAATACCGCATTCCATTTCGACGAATCCTGCATACCTCCTACGACACCTGTGCTCTGAACAGCCTGGTGTTGTAACGAGCGGCACGGACCCCTGGAGTGAGTACGGACACTGTAGGTAACATAAGTAAAAGATATAATCCAATAGAATATGGAATAGCTCACCTCAGAATCGTAGAACGAGACCGAGGTGTACGAAAGTAAAGCTCGAAAAGAGCGTGATCACGTAATCGTAATGAATGGAACTGGACTACTGTCCGAAGGGATGACAGAATAAAGTCTTACGACAGGGTATATTCACAACATCACTCTCCGAGACTTCGGATCGGAAGGTTCGACTCGGAACGGATTTGCATTCTAACATAACTTGTGTCAAGTGAGCGTGAGTGATTGATTTTATGAGCTTTATGCACAACTCCATAAACAAGTGAAGAGGCGAGTTCTTGGGTAGAGGTGTAGGGTGCCAGCAATACGTCTGGCG
>JAEUWJ010000127.1:0-159307 GCA_018524395.1 Podaxis carcinomalis
GTTGAGCCTACATCACTCGCTCGCCAAATCCAGTCCCTCATCGACAATCTACCCACCCCATCCAAAAGGACCACAGTCAAGGACCCAAAACCGCCTCAGCGCGACGAGAATGGCCGGCCAATTCCGCCACCCACGTCTATTAAGGACTCCAAACTCATTCGACTGCTCAGCAGCACTACTATAATGAATGGTTCTCGGGACAAAAATAGCAGTCGCCCCAGTATTTGGAGCATTCTCGAAAGCTTGGGTGCCCCAAAACACGAAGAGGACTCTCCAGATGATGCACCTCGACCTGATCCTCATCATGGAGACGACAGTAGCCCAGACATACTCTCTGATACGTCAAGTATCATGGTCTACTCCCCGCTACTCCCCACTCGGAATTCCCTCGTTGAACTGGCAGAGTCCGAGGTCATCATGGAGGACGAGGAGGTAGATGAACTCGAGCCCGTGCCAGCTCCTCCAATCCCAGGTTGGTCGTGGTCAAACGCATTGCCCAACTCCGTCACTTCGTGGTTGTCCCAGACTCCTCCGGCGCCTTGGCTCGACGATAACGGCCAGCCCCTAACTCCTCGGACCCGGGAACGACGACTTCGAGCTCAAGCGACGCGCGTCTGGATCCCTTCCAAAGACAAACTATCCATCCAATGCATGTGGTGGGGCTACCGCATGTACGTTCGTTCCGCTTCCTTACGTTTGCCACTAATTCTCTCCCAGGTTCCTCCCGCCTCCTGTACTCGACATTCTTGATGACAAGCAGCTTGAAGCTGCCAGGCGCGCCGCTATGATCACAACCGCACTTACCTGGTTTTTCAATAACCTGCCGATTAATAGTCTTCCCCTCGCCCTCCGACCAACTCTACTGTTACTGCAACGTATTGCACCCTTCCTCGGATACATTGGAACCTTCATTTCCTGGAGCTGGAGCACTATCAAGAGCTATGATCAGGGCTTCGGTGTCATCCTTACCGCGACATGGCTCCTCCCTATCGCGCTCATACCCGGTACCTGGTTTGAGCGTGATTGGCCAACGAGTCCACTTCCACCTGAATCAATTCCCCTCCCTCCTGGCTCGACACCTCCGCAGTCTTCATCTCCATCCCCGCCCACCGATACCCTTACTGGTCTGCTTCCAACCCCTTCAGAACCAACACCATTATCCAAATCAATGTCACGACTTCCACCGGTTCCCGAACCTTGGGCACCATCTCCAGCTTCCCTGTCATCACCTGAAGCTCCAAAGATGTCTCCACCACCACCAGCTTTGGAACCCTCGCTAGCGGTTCCTGTCGTACCTCCCGCTACTCCCTCCGCCGCCGCTATTAGCCCCCCTGGGTTGTCCTCCCCAAAACGCATGCACGCAAGCCTCGCCGACCTCGTTGCCAAATCCCCAATAATTCGTGTGCGGAAGCCACCAAAAGCAAAATCGAGCTCGTCGCCAGCGTCTAGCCAGACGCCGTTACCCTGTTCCTCATCGTCGCAACTAGCGGCTGGCGTTGCGGCATACCCTTCGCCTACCAACACGAATCAAGTCTCACCTATCACTCCTTCTGCCTCTACGTTGACAACCACATCCACGCCCAACTCCGTACCTCAACCAGAGGAAATGCAACCGTCACCGCCTGCACATCCAAATGATTTACGGTTGTTACAGAGTCCAGTATGGCAGTGTTCACCCTTACCTCCCGAGGACGCGCGGCACCCTGCTTTGCCCTCTGAGTCACCCAAGGACGAGAAGAAGCGGAGGAAGGGGATGGGGTTCTTGAAGAGCCGAAAGTGATGGCTTAAATGATAGGCACGATCATTTGACGATTTATTACGACTGACGACTTCAACTTCTTTGCACATCGTTTTAGAGTTCGACACCTTTTAGTATCCACTCATTATATCATTGTATGTACGTTATCCGATTTCCTATAGGCAGTCGGGGACATTCAGGAAGACTCGTGCTTCAGCCCATGGATCAAGTACAAGATGGCAAAGCTTGAGACGGCAAAATTCCATCATAGTTTGAAAACATCACCGTCGTACAACATGACGGCCATCTCGCGAAACGATGAGGCACAGTTCTTAAAACAGGTCAATCAGGAGGCAGCAATTTTTAAAGCGGTCACCGAGGAAACGACACATCGTCCCGGGCTTCAGCTTCATCGCCCAACAGTTCTACGCGATAGCAATTTATGCCAGCCCGATTTGACAGCATCCGGCTGACTACATACCATCTAAAGGGAGGTTTTCCCCGAAGACGAGCATAGGCGTTGATAAGCTGGATAGTGAATATACACCGAGCTTCCCTTCCGTTGCACTCATGGAGTCCATCGGAACGAGGAACAAGGAGCTGTCTTAAGCAATTTCGTGCAGAGTGCGGGATGCAGTAAGGACGGATAGGAGTTAGCCGGAATTAGCCGAGCAATGTTTTCCTATATTCTGTATGTTCTGGTGATCGGGTTACCCGCCGTCGTCCTTGCCTATCGTCTCTATCCCCGCCCTCTGAACCCCTCCATACCCGCAGAAGACTCAAAGAAACCAGCAAAGTCCATCATGCAGCCCCCGAGAGACGATCTTCTCCCTCCAAAGGATGATCCATTTACCACTGAACAGCTCAAAGAGTTCGACGGCAGCGATCCTTCCAAACCCATCTATGTCGCCATCAAAGGTGGTCTGGACCCCCGGATACTCGGGAACATGCTTGCTGAAAACCTTCTCTTCGCACAGGAGATGTCTTTGACGTGACACACAAAGCTGACTCATATGGCAAGGACAAGTCGTACAATATTTTTGCCGGCAAGGACGGTTCGCGTGGTTTTGGAAAGTCTAGCCTCAAGTCAGAGGATGCAGTTGCAGACTACAGCGTGCTGGATGAGAAGGAGAGGAAGGTCCTGGATGACTGGCACTCGTTCTTCTCGTACGTGACTACTTCTAACTCAGGTGCAACTCTATTGATGGTTATCTCCAGTAAACGGTATAATATCGTAGGACGGGTTATTGATGGTCCCAAGATTGACTCATAGCTTTGTTATCGACAATTTACGCTTCAATTAACATATGTTCACTTCCGCTATCGTGTGCGAACGTCCACGACATTTCAAGCACAACACACGAATTACACCTAGATCTCGATGGACGTCGGGAATCTAAATATATCACCCGGGTCCACGACTCTCTTTAGTTGTTGAAGGCGACCATAGTGTTGACCGAAGTACAGGCGCTGCCCTAATTTTCATATGAGCATCGACTCTGATGCAATAATATGGGCCTTACAGTTCTGCAGTCTGTCATCAAGGTAGTTGGGATATGCGCTGGGAGATGGTAATTGTACGTGCAACTCCTCCGAAGCTTCATCCACTCACCTATAACTCCAGTCAGGCGGGTTATTTTCCAGTATGCTGTCGACCATCCCTGCAAATTCAAAATAACATCATATCCTGGCCACGTCATCCGGTTACATGACTCACCGTCGACAAATGCGAAGCCAGATTGAGGGAACGGCGGCTCATCACTAAATGTATGCCCATAAAACTGAATTAAGAACAGCGCGTTCCTATTCGCGAAAGCCGTGTCGTCTAGAGGGATTGTATTGACAACTGATCCTGGGCCTCCGAATTCCTCGACCTCAATGAACCAATTCTGTATCCAAGTTGAGTGTCTTCCTTCGGACTGATACACACGACCTACCACTGCTGACGTAAATCCTTCATTCGCCAGGTAATCCATGAAAGCTTGCTGCGACGTCCGTGTCATCGGTTGGCTCTCTGGCGTGAGGAGAGACTTGACGTAGAACGCCGAATGCTCGTCCGGAATTCCAGTTGTATTCAGCCTTCCCCCCATCTCGCCAAAGAACGCAACGCTATCAATATATGTCCCAGCCTTCTTGTACGTGCTCTGTGGCCTTTCATTAATCTTCTTCAGAAGTGGATCGATGGTAACATCGAAATCGTTTGCAGCGCCGAACCACACGCCTTGAAGTGTGATACTCACTCTCCCCTTCGTGCTACCCTTCGAAAGCAACAGTTCTGAGCCGAAACCGGGTGGAACATTCCCAAGGGAGAAGGATTGATACGCATCAAGCACATCAGACGCGGTGGCAGCAGTCATATCCCAGGTGTAGGTGAATACGGTGGCGGATGGGGGTACAGGAAAGGTCTTGACGGTAATAGAGGTGGTAATCCCGAACGACGGCCCTGCACCGCGCATTCCCTAGTGAGCATTCAATCAGTTCTTACGCCCAGGTGGTGATCTGGGACTTTAACCCCTCACCCAAAACAGCTCCGAGTTCTGTCCTTTTGAAGCAGTAACAAGTGTGCCGTTTGCGAGCACGACATCCATCGAAAGAATCACATCCAACGTCATTCCCCACAGTCTGGAGGCATAACCGAACCCTCCAAAAGCCGAGTGTCCACCGATACCGACGTACGGGCATGTCCCATGCCCAGTGCCCTGTCCCTGGCCATTCAGCGCTAATGCAATATCACCGAGTCGGCTCCCGCTTCCTATCATCGCCGTGTTTGATTTGGCATTGACCTCGACAAGAGTGAAATGCCTGTTCATGTCGACGATAACTGCACCATCCTGCCCTCCGATGCCATTCGCGACATAGCTGTGCTGTCAATCCCAGTTAGAAAAGGTCTCTGGAGGACGAACAGGAGCTGGCAATGATTTACCCCTCCACTTCGGGCGACGACGTGTCTGTTGTACTTGGCTGCGGTTTGAACGATCGTAGAAACCTGCTCAGGCGTCGTTGGGAACGTCACTGCAGCTGGCTGGAACGTGAACCTGCGGTTGACTGGCAGAACCCGGTAAGCCTTTAGCAACGTTATCACAGAAGCCCTTAGTACTTACATGGAGCACTCGCAGATCCAAAGCCGCTCTCCCCAGGCGCAACGACGTCTATCCCCTTTGTCCTCAAATCGCCAACGAGAGTCTGTGCGACGCAACATGTGAACCACACAATGGTTAGCAGGGATCCCGATAAGAAGCGTGGAGTGATACCCATCATAGGCTTAGTCCAGTGTGGGAGTGGCCATACGAAACAGACGGTGTATTTAAACCATTCGAGTATCCCTTTAGATACTTATCCGTTCTTCATGGCCACCTATGGCCGCCATCTCGTAAGAACGTTATCATTGGTCGCGGAATCTGTGCTAACTTTAGGGAATCAGCGCTACATACAAAACTCCTTGGGCCAATGATGGCTCAGGAATGAAGGAGTTTAAGTGGCCATGGCAAACATCCCAGTAGACTCGCTTTCTGCTATGTTGGTGTCCAAAGATAGAAGATCAGAATGTTCTGGCGCCTAAGTCCTGTAGGGCAAGGACGATGATAACCCATTGTACGTTCAGCACCTCACCTCAAGAGAAGGTACGAGTAAATACATAGTTAGGTCTAAGGCTAGTCACTGAAACTAAAATGGGTAGTAGGGTAGGAGTGCATCAACGCGATATACGACTTCATAAATAGGTCGCTAGTACTAAGCTTAGGAAGCTTCATCTTCCCGAGACGAAGTCGTCGAACGCTCCGATGGTGGCCCTTCCTTCCCATTCCCGCTTTCATCCGTCTCCGAAGAAGGAGGGGAGTCATCAGAGTCGTCACAGCCAGCCCATCGGTTCTCCCATGCAGCCCTCGCTCGAGCTATTGCCTCCTCCGAATCAGATTCCTGGGCTTCATTTACTGGGGAGCCGTCAGTCTGACGAGTTGCTGCGGCGGCGGCATCGTGATATCGCTTTTGGAAGGTGCGGATGACGAAGCACGTTGCTATCATTTCTGTGACGCAGTGGAACAATGTCAGTATCGGATGATAAAAATAAATGGTAATCGCGGACCTAGTGATAGCATTTCGTAACCATGAGAGATAGTCAATGTACATCCAGAGGAAAAATACTCTGGTTCCCCAGGAAGTTTTAAACTCCAATATGCTATTGTGTCTCCTGAGGAATCGACGCACTAGATGACGTTAACTGTGTTAACCTCTTCCAGGTTAAATCTGCACTTACCTCCCATTGCATCTCGAGGTTTTCCGGGGGGTGATACTGCCAAGTGTACTGATTTCCATCAAGGAAAGAAGTAAATCTTCGCGTTGCAGTTTCAATTCTAGAATTGATCGAAACCCATCAATGACCGATCTCGGAAACGACAACTACATTGAAAAAGAGGTAAACTGACGTTTCTTGCGTGTATTGCTCAGGATTGACAATGGGTAGATACTCCGCAAGGTCGAGCGTCAATTCCGACTCCTTCGGGTTCTCGACATACACAGTGCCCTCCCCAATTTCCTTCCCCCATTCTACGAAAACGACTCTATTTCCCTCAGGGCTGCTTTGAATGTCGCCTCGGATCCTAATGCCCTGGTCCTCGTCCCCCAGCCATGGTGAAACCGAAAATTCACCGCGATTATCTAGGTCTAGGAGTCGAGTCCGTCGTAAATCCCCATATATGTCTTCGAATATGAGAGGAACAGGGTGGAACGTAGCCTCTTCGGTCTGTTGTATGGAAGGCAAGGGTATAGACACGGAAGGTGAGGAAGCAGTGGGCATGGCGTCCGTTGTTCAAATGTTAGCTGAGAGACATCCCAGAAGCTTGTTTGGTTGGCCTTATATATATATGGAATCAGCACGTCCATTGGACAACATTAGAACACACATGACACGAACAATGTGTTGATGGCTGTCGAAGCCCTACGCATCACACGCGCACGAACGAGAAAAAGAAAAAGCAGTGTCTGAGAATACTTTGAATAGATCGAAAGATTCGGAAAGATTATTATTACCGGAATTGTCATGATGTATTGACCACTTGCGTACGGTGTCTGGATCCTCGTGGCAGGAATGAGGGAACTCAATTGAAGACCGGAGTCAGGGCGCACCTCTGATTCTATTCTCAGATCGGAGGCGGAGGTATCCGGCGCCCTGTTCCGCTTGGTATCATTGGCGCACGTCACCCTTGTAGATCGTCTACCAGCCCTGCTTATTGACGTTGAAACACGACGTCATTATCAATAGATTATTTTGTTTTCAGGCGAGGACACGTTCTGGAGACCGTCCAGGACATTGAAAGAAATACGTCTTGGACTACAACTCGAAACGTGGATGAAGCATGATACGAACCATAAACATCGTGATGATTAAGAGCAATATAGCATGGGATGTTTATAGATCCTGAGGGTGCCACTAAAAGCAAATGGGAATGAAATAATTCCAGATTTCGGGTCCGGCGTGAATTTGTGGCACGTGTATAGTGGTGTTACTGTTCAGTCACTTAGAACTTTTCCAGACGTTTAAACTAAGGTATACTCGGGCTCCCTTATTTCCTTGTCACGGCATTGTTACATCTTTCACGACCCCTGGGGATGCGGTCTGGTAATCCTATGACTTGTTGACCTTGATCGTGTACGCATATTCAGATTTTGAAATGTCTCATGTCTCAATATCATCCAAATTACAGACAAAAAGTGATTTCATGAAGAGCACAAGACAACAAAGTAATCCAACCGTAGGAAAGATGGCCCTGTATCGTGATAATAACCATAACTATCGCAACATAAAAACTGGGAGTGTGGAAGCCGAGCTGCCATATGCGGCTAGCATTCGGCGAGGCCGTCTGATTTGGTAACCACCGGTGTCTATGCTTCACCCATTTGTAGAACTGGGAGGTGCCAGTCCTTAGTATGCGACGCAAAGTTGTACGACCCCTGCGCTCGCCTTTCAAAATGTTACCGGCAGGCTGACAGCGGGAGTGCGACCTGAGCACCGACCGGAGGTAATTTGCTCAACGACACACCCCATCCACACCAACAGACGTCAGAATAAACACGGATGCAGTCACACTTCGTGTTGCCCCAACCCCTTGGCACAAATGTCTTTGTTCTATTGAAGCGGCAACCGGAATCTTTAGGCTTACTTGTTTCCATAATACCTCTTCCTTTGACCGGTACTTCTCGGATCTATAATCGCCTTTCCAGTTCGTTTCGAACACCACGTTGAAGGCGGCTCTGCGAAGCTTATGAATAACATGCAATGGCTCAAAATCCCCTTTAATGATAATACACAAGGCGCTGAGTATGGGAATCGCAGGCCATGGGGAACGTAATGATGAGTGCTGTACTCGTTTCACCCTTGGAGAAAACTATGTTAATTCTGAAACAATTCAGTGGCATACTGCCCGCAAGGAAATCTTGCCTCTAGATGGGGTGTTTATTACTCGAACAATATTTGACGCCAATTTGACGAAAAGCTCTCCTGTATCTACCACCGCCATCACGCCCCCCAATTCTCGACCTGGGTTTCGCAGCCCATCCTTCTAACTGATCATGTTTGTGAAATAATTAAATCCATGAGGGACAAGAACGGATGCCTACCTGGCCAACTTCCCTAAGCCACTCATGACCACGACAGCACCACGTCCCCAATTCCTCTATTCAAACCAAGACTTTGGAGCAGGTGCGTTCCCTTCCGCATGCATCAAGGCTGCCACTTACCCATTTCCACGTTGGCCAGTGGGTTCCCGAGCCACCAAAGATTCAAATCTGGGGTCCCAAAAAGCACATCCGAAGAAGCGTACATGAAATTTGGGATGAACAGAATTCAGGACATCGCAAGAATAATCTATTCTGTATCCTGAGGACCTTTCTACACAGCTACTCCACGCCACTGACATGCCATTGAATCGAATCGCAGGTTCTTGACACCAGCATCCCAAACGACCATGTCGACTGACGCTATCCGGGATAGGGTCCAGAAACAACTATCATGTTGCCTGTTCTCACATACCACAGCCACCACTAACGGCACATCGGCGGACTCCTTACCCCCCGACAACCACACTAGAAATGACCCGGCGTGACAGCACACAGCAAGTCATAAATGACTCCACGGCTTCTTTAGCACTACCATATAGCGGCACATGAGACGCTCGATACTCGGAGGATGTCTGCGTATGTAAGAGTTCTCCATGACAACATTTTCGTACGAATTTCGAGGAAACTTGGGTAGAGGAGTGCGCCCAGTGGCCCCTCCAAAATGAGTGTTTCACCTCTGGTACTCTCAAGTCGCTTCCGGAATCGCTTTCAGCAGTCAAGCATATCGCCATGACCACTCGACGGCTATCTAAATACTCCAGTACACAGGAGAATCCTCGGCTAGCATCCGCCAACGACGGACCGACAGAGAATGCTACCCTACTGTCGAGGTCCAAGCGCAGCGACACCGCCAGTGCGAGTACCTCGGCATTCTATGCCGCCTTAGATGTATAACATCTGCCGACAGAAAACGTTTCCAAGGCATCATTCGTTCCTTGATTACCTTCCTTAATTGGAGTCGACGGTTGGAGGTCCTCGCTCAGATGCTTATACTTGAAGCCCGAGACATTTGGTGACTGAGGGCTTGTTTCGACGTTGCTACATATGCGGGTGCACCCACGACGGACGCCACAGATGTGACTTACACTTTGACCGCAAGAGGCTATAGTCTACAGATCCAAGGCAACTAATTCCATCATTTCTCAAGCTTGGATGGGTTGTTACGATTTACAAACGTGCGCAGTTTCACATTTCAGTTCCGCTCTTGCTGCGCCCGAGGGTAGATACCCCTATGCAAACGTTAACCCCAGTGGGTCCGGTTACACTATCCCTGACTTCCCAAGAGGGATAAGTATAAAACTCTGCCGTTCTATCCTAACAGGGCCTTCACGACAAGGATGTCCTCCACTAGCACTTCTCTTACCATCCTCTCTATAGGAGGCTCCCGTAACATCGGGTACTACTCTGCGCTCAAACTCCTCCGTGCGTCCCTCTAATCAATCATAACGACACCTCACGACAATGAACTAACGACTCCCTTATCTGGTTTAATGAACAGAGGCAGGAGCGACAGTAACCTTCCTTCTACGCAATCCCAGTGTTTTCGACAACGACGCCTTGATCCAGCCTTACATCTCCTCTGGAAAGGCACGGCTCGTCAAGGGCGATGCACTAGTCAAAGACGACGTCGCACGCGCATGGACCGAAGCAGGTCGCGATAGAGACAAAATCGATTATCTCATCTTCACCGTCGGTAAGTCCAACAATCCCCTCTCTCACGTCCCCCCAAATCTAACCATAATTCACCAAGGCGGCACCCCCAAATTCGTCCTCTCCAAAGGTTTCACCATATCCCCACCCAACCTCGTCACACACTCTCTCCTCAATGCCCTCTGCACACTCCCAACACCACCCCCAAAGATCCTCACTATCTCCTCCACAGGTCTCACCCCTACCTCCCACTCTTCAACCCCGTTCCTTCTCAAGCCATTATACGGGTACCTCCTCACTGGGCCACACGCAGACAAACTCGGCGCTGAAAGACTAATGCACCATGTCACGGCCAACTGGAGCTGGAACTCTCAAGCGGATGGTGAACCCTCCGAAGAAATCCTACCCTCAGGGTGGGAGAAGACAGAAGGTCTACCCAAGGAGGGCAGTCTGAGGCAAGTGGTAGTGGTCAGACCATCGATATTTACAGATGGTGAGAGTTTGGGCGACAAGTACGATGCCTTGCAGAAGGAGGGCAAGAAGCCAGGTAAGGCGCCGTATAGGGTTTCGACGGACAAAGAGTTGGGTGGATATACAATTTCGCGGAAGGATGTTGCGCATTTCGTGGTGGACGTCGTGTTGAGCCGGTGGAATGAGTTTGAGAATAAGATCGTCAACATATCGTACTAAGCACATGTCATGTCTTGCATCATATGAGCTTTTTCCACTCACATTTTGTCTGCCACGGTATTTACTGGATTGCCTACACCCTTTGTCCTCCATAATATAAAGTATGGTATCCCTCAAACACCTTTACAACGGGAGACTTGAATGGCAAGAAAAACGGCAATATTATTGACAATGGAGACGACACTAGTCGAAAATCGAAACCGCGCGTGTTGACCTTACATATTAGTAGGAATCACAAGACAGAGGTATGTGAATGGCAGGAGTGGCAGCTCGACGAGAGACCAGGATAACCAGGATAAGCAAAGGCTCGCAGGTCCAGGTAGCCTCGGACGACGCGATGGAGAAGGGTGGGTAACACGGGCGAAGCACACACAAAGGATACAAGTAAGATAAGGATGAAAGACGAGGAAAGCCTTGACGTCCCGAGAAATCTGGAAAGCAGCTAAGAAAACTGAGGGAAGAAACAGAGAAAAGGTCATCGAGGCGAAATATGGGTCATTATCACGTCCTTCTTTACATTTCCATTCCCTTTCCCGCAAAAAATGAACACAGAACGCTATCCGGTATGATACTTGACTACGCTGTATCGGTCATCGTCACTTCCTGAGCCGTAGGAGCCGTGATAGACGCGTTTCCAGTCCCTATCGATTGGTTTTCTGTAGGTCCTGATGCAGTGTTGCTAGCTGTAATCGAAGCTGGCGGCTCTGCACAGTCCTGTTAGTGATTTGGACGCTCACAGAGCCAAAAGGACGGCAAGTACTCACCATCCACTGACTTACCATTCAGATTAATCGCTGCCGTACCTTGGGTAACGACAGTAGCCTCCTGCTTCTCCATAAGCTCGCTCTGTCCCTCCAACTGTGACGAAACAGGTGCGGCAGAGATCGGCGCAGCTGATAGCGGACCTTGTGTAGCACTCACAGACTCCGCAGCACCATTGGCGGACTTGTTGGCGTTCAATATCTGTTGCCACTTTTTAACAAGGGCGTCCGCGCGCTCCCTGAACTTGAATTCAGCGTCTCGAGGGACCCGTTCGTCAGGGAGAAAGGCAATATGGCGCATGACCTTGCCAATCTTCGAGAACTAGTGGTGGAGGCGACATCGGTGAGCCGTGGTAGGGCGCTTAGGTATAGGAGGATACGTACTTGCAGGTACTCGATCGTGATCTTGTCATAGTTCTCTACTGTAGTGAAAAGTGAATCGATGTTTGGCATGTCCTGCCACACAAGGAATTTCAAAAAAATAGCTTTACAAAAGAACAGAGAAACCAACCTCTTCTTTGGGGATGCGGTTATGACTTAGGAAGGTCTTCTGGAGCTTGTGTCGCCAGTCCCGGACCTTCATTGCCTCAGGATCAACGCTAATTTTCGCTGTTGAACAAGAATAGTTAATCGTGTGTGCACCGGAAACCGAAAAGAGAACATGCATTGAGGCGATGACGAAGCACCAAACCCGAATGCCTCGTACAAACGTGGATAACGGTGTTTGAAGGACTGACCATCATCACCATCGTCTTCCTTGTCATGCCTGGGTCTCTTTGCAGGTGGAGGAGACCCCTTCTTACTCGGACCCGCACCTCCATCGTCAGCCGCGACATGATCTCCATCCTCCTCCTCTGACTCGACCATAGCATTTGACTTTTTCCCATTCTTTCTGCTCTTGCCCACAGCAGAAGCCGACTTTTTCTTCGAATCGGCGGAATCCCTCTTTTTCGGTGCCTTCTTGGCCTTTGTAGACAAAGAGGCGTCGGATTCGCGCTTCCTCTTTCTCGATTTTTTCGCCTTCGAGTCGTCTTCATCATCATCGCCTGACGCCTCGTTCTCGGTGTCGAGCTGATCCACCTCGGCATCGGCCTCCTCTTCTGCAGCAAGACGGCTCTCTGCCTCGCGTTCCTCTTCCCATTTTGTTGGATCCAGAGCGATGCGGTAGCCCTGCAAAAGGTCGCCTGACTTTTTGTACGGCTCGTTGATGTATGACTGGATCTCGTGAGGTTGGAGTTTGGAAATGTCCTTGGACACCAGCCAGGCACTGGGAGCGGCGTTACAGGATCGGCATTGGGGATAGACACATGTGCACATACTAGTCTCCTGTTGGGAAGAAGCGGACACAATAGAAGTGTGTTTTCTTGGTTGTTGGCCGTTCCTTGAGAACGAGAGGAGGAACAGAGTCCGGATCAACAACCTGCAAAAGACAGATGAAAAGCGAGGAGAAAAGGTGAGGATTAGTGATATACGAGTGAGCATACGCGACTGCCTACCATGCCTGGCCAGGGGGGATACCCGCGGACCTTTCCGAGGACAATATCGCGGGTTTCGTAGGAAGCGGTTTCCTTTGCAGATTTTGCCGACTTTTTACTCATTGTGCTGTGGTTGACGAAAGCTCTATGATGTCGGTCGGTGAAAGAGAAACGTCGTTCACCAAACACACCCTGTCACTCCATCCCCTGTGTCACACCGCGCTCCTCGTGACCTGTCACCTCACGGGGTCCGTGCCCTCCTATCACCCGCCAGACCCTTTGTTCATTTCGCTGCTGACCGTAAGTACATAGTCATTAAACGTGGAACCGACATAAGCGTTTCTCAATTCTTGGAACACACCCTAAATCCCGAGCGAGTCAACTTCTACGGGAACACCAGTCTGGAGCGCTCATCATAAATCATAAATGTGGGGTCAGAAGCTCGATTATCCGACCTACAATTGAACCCCAGCTGTTACACACACAAATATACGGCAAGCTGTGGGTAAACAGCAGCTGCTCATCAACACTTCCTGCTCATCTCCAAGTAAAAATTGATTCATGCTCGAACCCAACGTTGTCATTACGGCCCTCTTGTGATGTCAAAATACTTTTTAGAACCGATGAAATTATCCCTCGGATTACAGTGTAAACCCCAGAGAACCAAGTAGACCTTTTATAACGGCTGCAAGGCTCACTTAATCCTTCGGTTATTCACAACTCAAGCCCTGACCACGGGATGGCCCAGGCCACTATAACCACCCTAGTAAGACACCATACACGAATGCTCTTCTCCATCATGGACACATAAACCTGTATCAGAACTTAGGATCACAGTTGTATTGTCAACCCCCTCCTTTCACGCAAGAACTTGGAACGCATATCTTTATCCTACCCCCTCTTTACACTTCCCCCCCCCCCCTTCTTCTCCAGAGAACGCGCGAGTCTTTTATATCCCGACCTTTTTAAGGAAACGAAGGGACCAGATGAAAAGGTGTTGCCAAGTCCTCGACTACCGTCTACTACAGTATTTTACTCCGTGTGATCATACATACAAACTTCCAATACCAGCAAGAAAATGCGATGTGAGATCAACCCGACATGGGTTTGGCTTATCAGTATCTTAAATCTCGTCGACATACTCAGTAGCTGCTTCCTCATCTTTCCCAAATTTCTTTCACAATATTCACAGTTCATAACGATCAACACGGCATCTCGGGTGACGGGCACAGAGAACACAAGAGCCAGACCTGAATAGAGCATCACTTGCTCCGCCAGCAGATGGAATACCACGACATTCGAGTCAAGAATATTCTGATCCCCGGAGGTAACCCTCCTCGGATGGTATGAGTAAGCTCTTGCTTGGGCCCACGACACTCCCAGAACAATGTGGAGGCGGAGGGGAGGAGGATGTTCCTTGCCGGTTCAATTCGACGCTGGTGAATACTCGAGTAGATGTCTGGAATTATGCATACCATATTGGAAGAGCTCCAGGCGGCACTCTTCTTTCTCAAAGTGAATGCCACAATGGCCATCGAATTTATCGTCAAAACATAAAACAAACTGGAACATGAGCATATGACCGGGTAGCATTCCTCTGATCTCTCTAAACAATTGCCGCGCTCAGCATAAGTAATTCACCACTGGATCACCCTCCCATCCATGAAGACCCATTCTCGCGCCACAACCACAGTAATTACAATCAGTTGTGGGGTATTAACTGACCGTTTGGATCTCACTCACATCAGCTGCTGGTCTTTATCACTGCGTCAGCCTCTCCACCTCAATGCGATAAGCTACACACAAACGACCCACATGGTTAATTTGGACCTTACATCAAATTTTTCGGTGATCCTGGTGGACCCGGACCAGTCAATATACACCATGTCCGTCACTCCCGCATTGGATAGAAATTAGACTCTCGGCAACCATGTATATCCCGTTGCCCCCGTTATATACCCTTTGTTTGCAGCCTTCAGAGCAGACTCTGGCTTAAGTCCGTCGTCCTAGTAGGACGTCCATCATATTTCCTCGCAATTGCATTGCGTTTGATACCCTTGCTCTACCCCGAAGCTCGTACTAATTTCGTTCATTTTTGTCGTTCTTCCTTGCCAATTTTTACGGAGGACCTCGCCATTCCGGAACCTATTCGTTCGATGGTCTATCTTTGGGCTATGATGTTGTAATACAAGTCCACTGTAGCAATAACATGTCATTCAGTTTAGGCTTCACCACGTGGAGAGTACATACCCATCTCGTGAAAACAAAGTCTCCTGCCGCTGCCGACATGCCACCGTATTAACAATAAGTGTGTTTTTACCTTTGTAATTGAGTTGGAGTATCTGAACCTAGTAGTCTGGATGACGAACTAGAGCACATCTTGCCAATTGTCCCTCACCAGAATCGAAGCCTTGTATTCATTAAACATTGCACCGGTGAACTCAGAGCCCCAGCATCCTCATCTTACAAACACTCTCCCGGCCCCATCCTTTCATATGATAATCACAAAGCTCACTCCTTGCACTTCACTCTTGAGACTGGAAGTTCATCCCCAGTGCTCCCAACACACGCATGATATGGGGTCAACGTATACAGAGTCAATCTCCAGCCTGGATAAATTAATTCTGACATAATGGTAACCACTACACTCCCGCACCGGCACCAGACCCTCAGATAACAAGAGACCTCCCAGTAATCTATATCACCCCCTACATGTACAGTGTAGGACTGTCAACCCCAACATTGATCCTCATATCCTCTAGCGGGGCAAAGCGCACATCTCCCTCCTTCCCCGCCCAGCGCGGAATAACTTACCCCGCTTGGATCAGCCCCGCCAAACATCAAAGCACCGAGCCATTTTGAACCCTTGATCAAACACAATTCCTTGTGGCAGCGAGTCAACTTATACCCATATGCATACCCAACGAAACAGATTGTCCTATCACCGCAGAGCAACAACAACAACTCTCCACCCAGCCCTTAAATAACCTAATACAGGAGGGAAAGCACCGAACCATCAAACAGCTGCTCAAACCAACAACTCGATGTTAAGCAGAAGAATCGTACCTGCAACCCAGGTAACATGCTCCCACCTCTACTTATACGACCTCAAGAGGATATTCCGCCGGTTTATAAATTAGGATCCAGAAACTCACACATTGTATTGATAGCGACAATCATAATGACACACACGTTATTTCATCCCCAGATGGGCGCGCGGTATTGAGCCTCATTGGGTACATATAGTTAGTCATCGCGAATATATCAAAAAACCACCTCAACCCCCCGTCGATCCTGATTCAAGTCCCAGGATTAACCCAGGGGCCACCGCCCCTCGATATCGCTTACTTCGCCAACCCACATCACACCCATTAATAGCTCGAATGGAGGCATCACGGAGGTTTAAACCGCACTGACCGACTAGCACGGGCGGCCTCTCTAAGGACCTTACTAACATCACTGCCCATAACTATCGGTATGTCACACACACGCCCATTAGCCAAACAGCCTCTTAGCCGACCGTATATGCACGTAGTAATGACACAGTCAACAGCAACCGAGCTTCATAACAGCCGCGATAGGCGAGCTTACAACTCATCATTTTTGCGTCGGAGCCCCGACCGACACCTAGCAACCATATCCAACTCAACCATAGCAAAATTCCGACGCAACCTTCACACAAAACAACAAAAAAACAGCAGCACATGCAAGAGCTCCGGCTCCAGCCCGAGACGCCGATCACTCAGACGCTCACACCCATTCCCACCCAGTTGGCAGGAACCACACATTGACGATAACGATAACAACAATAAAAATAGTCCCCGAACACCGACCTGATCCAACCCCAAAGGATCACCAGATCATAACAAGAGCATTAAAAGATCGAACCACAAACCCGTACTAAAGTTAACCCATAGAATAGACGCATCTGAGCTCATTCTCCCATCATTGTCAAATTTTCGTATCCATTCTCCATCAAGACCAGCCACGAGTGCATGATGTTGCATGAAACAGGAAGTGTGACCGCCGCTGCCGCTGCCACTGCCATCTATGTATGTCCGCTCACATTCATATTTGAAGTGCGTGCGCAGGTTCCAGACTACGCCACGTCGTGCTACGTGGTCCACAGTGTCGCAGTATCCGATCTTCGCTTGTTCGCATTACGACGGGCGGGCGGGCAGTCCTTTGCAAACGGTCAATCGCGTAATCAAAGTGACATTAGGTATGCTAGTTCCCACACTGGATGATACCAAGTCAACTGTGCTAACGACAGAAAGTTCTGATCTCAACTCACATCACGTTGGGAAGTCCACATGAACCAAAATGAGTGACATATTCTCCAAAAAAAATGTAGTCTGACCAGTAAGTATCGACAAACAAACAAAATAGAAAAATGAAAGAGAGAAAAGGCTCGATTAGTAGTGGACGGTATATAAGTTGTCGATACGACTGAGGTAGGGAGCGACAACCGTTGGAAGCGGTGTTATATAAACACGGAAGATACACTAAGGAATAAAAAAAAGAGGTATCAGACAGTAAATAAAAATCCCGGGAGCAAGAAATAGAGCAATCATGACAAGAGAGTTATTATCGACCAGGCTCAGATCGGCGACAGGATGGTTGTTGGGTGAGGGAACGGCATGGATACGGATTAAACGAAGCATTTTGAGATGGCGTTGATCAACGTGCGGGTCATGTCTGGGAACGTGGGGTGGGCCAATCGAGAGAGACGATAGTACAAGGACAGTAAACCTGTCACAGCAATCCGCATTCCCGCAGATGCAGTTGGAGCAAAATGTCCTGAATGGCGCTAAGGACGACTGTCAAAGGGAGACATCAAGATCAGTATCCGGTGGAGATGAATAACAGCACCAGACGTACATTTGATCTGCTGAGTGTCAGTAGCACAGGTATAATGAGCATATATCTGTTTAGTGGCGGCGCTCTGGTTCAGGGATACGAAACGATGCAACAGGTAGTCACAGGCAGCATCATAGTTGTCGCCACCAGTATAATCGGGGAAATAGTCACCCAATGGAGACCGAGGGAGCTTCTCGGCGAACAGATCGATCTTGTTCAAGAAGAGAATCTGAGGTTTAAAGGGAGGTGAGGAGATGGTCACCAGGGCGAGTCAGAGGAACATACAATGGAGGTCTTGACAAACCAGCGGGAGTTGCATATGGAATCAAAGAGGGTGAGGGCCTCTTGCATGCGGTTCTAGAAGGGGAAACAATGAAGGAACGTGGGAGCCGAACAAAGGACGACGGATGCTTACCACGCTCTCGTCTTCATACAACATCTGATCGTATTCACTTAAACTAACAAGGAAAACAAGGGCGGTCACGTTCTCGAAACAGTGGATCCACTTTTTCCGTTCGCTACGCTGGCCACCGACGTCGAAAAGCTTGTATGTAAGCTCGCCAACCTTGAAGGTTGTCTCGGTGATACCAGTGGTCTTGACACGGCTGCGGAGGATGTCTTGGTCTGTGGGAAGGTAACCAGGCTGTGCCATGCGGTCGATTGCGTTGAAGTAGTAGACAGCAGAATCGTTGAGCTGGAACTCGCGAGAGCGACGGACGGCCTCTTTGACGCCGGGATCGCGCCAGAGGTTGCGAATGGCGTCGACAACATCACGAGGGAGGACTTCGGCCTCAATTTGGCCGGGGAGGGCGAGAATGGTAGCTTTTCGGGCGTCATTTTGGGGGGAGAGCTGGAGGTCGAGGTGTGGCATGGCCTCGAGGATGGCACTAGGAGGGGGCTCAGAAGGCCGCCGTTGCGAGAATTGAAAGGAACTGACCGCATAGACTGAATGGTGTTTGAGAAAATGATTTCCTTGTACGAATCCCGCTCTTGGTCGTTGTAACCACCGTTGTGAATGAGCTTCATCTGCTTCAAGACCGTTGACTGAAAACATGATGAGCATGAAAAGGTGCGAAACAAGTAAGAAATGGGGTACCTTGCCGGATTCTCCAGCACCCAGCAAGAGCATCTTTATTTCGTTTTTGGCCATCATGCGGTCGCGCTTAAGCTGGTTCTCGATCTCGTCATTTCCTAGGGGGATGTCAGGAGGGGATGTTGTGAGTGCAAGGGGGGTGGTTACGCACGGGCCTTTGCCTCTTCGTCGATGGCGGCGGACTGAACGCAACCCATTTTGTCGAATCAAGTAGGGGGTGGAAAGGAGAGAAAGAAAAGCGCTGGCCAATCCCTTTCCACCAACTTTCTCACTTCAATTTTATCATATCCGGATGACTAATCCCGGCCACCGCCCTTTCCTGGCAGGTTCTCGGCCGCCGTTCGGCTCAACGCTCTTTGTGGTCATCTCGTCACCGCCCACCCCTGCATGTCCTTGTCTCATCATATATTTAGTCCATTCACTAGTCTACTCCGCAAACAATATGCCCAGTTTATGAACTTGTTTCTGAAAATTTTTAGTTGACACTTCCCAATCCACCCGACACCACGTCTTCTGCCTTTCGTACCAAACGTTTCTTCCATTTCAACTCTCCTCACACCCTCTACCCCGTCCACTGCAACGCCCGTCAGAAGTCGCAGGTACCTTTGAACAAAATTTAGAAGCTGATAAGTGATTAATGAACTGTAATATACACTTCACACTTTGACCATCTTTGGCCCTTTCCCTCGCACCGGTTCTTGACAACCTCCAATCATCGGTCGCAACTACTTACCATGCCCATCAGCATTCGAGTTCTATCCCCGACCTTCCTCTATGTGCGCAGAGCCTCCATATTTCTGGTCATCGCATTCTGGTGAGTAAGATGATCTTCTACCTCACGTGCACACCCGGAACAAACATGTTCACTTGGTCTGACCTGATAAATCACCGACATCAATCAGTGCACGGCGACTTGCTTTTCCGATAAGCTGTTAGTCTTTTGACTGGCTTTCGTTATCCTCTGCCTCTTCTTCTCTAGAGTCTGTTTGAACAGTTTCTCCCTTCTTTCGCCCACTAGGCACCAACTCCAAGTCCGTTGAGAACGAGCTAAAGGAACGTGCTAACAATATTTTCCGCCCCAGAACTCGTGCTTCTAATGTCCACAAGTGTCCGTTGACGTCCAAGCCTCGCTTATATCTGCATCGCAATGATTCCCACATCAACTGACGACGGACGGGTCCACTTGTGACGTCCTACACACATGCTCGCGAAGAACCTACCAACACATTCCCTCGGTTCCATAACGTCGATCACACGGGATACTTCTACTCAAATACCTTGCAGACTGTAGCCGTGTACCAGCTGTACACCTTCCTGACATCCCATTTTAAATGGCTTGTAGACCTTGTGATCTTCAATCCTTGGCAACCCCCCACGTTCACACCAACGACATTCAAAAAACATATGGCCACAAGTTGAACGAAGCGCGAAGGACGATTTCTATCACTCTACATTTCGCATAAATCCTCCTCATTCTCAATGGCCTTCTTCAGCAGCCAACAGCAGCTCTATCAAACCCAATGAAGGTGACTCTCAACCCTACTCCATTTCCATAACTCGTACCCACAACTCCTCCCAGTACATCAACGCCATCCTCACCCTCGCCCTCGCCCTCGCCACACCCGCTCTCTCCGCCCTCATCCCCTCCGACGAATCTCTCACAGCCCGCTCCGGCACACCCCTCACCCAAGCCCAAGCCGAAGCCCTCCTCATCCCCAACGGCATCACAGCCTCCTCCAGCGGCGGTTGCACAACCCGTTCCAACCCCACCTGCACCTCCTACGAAGGCATCCTCTCCGGCACCGTCAACGGCGTCATAACCCTCAAAAAAGCTTCCGGCGCTTCCTCCCTCGTCATCACAGGCGGAACCGAAGTAGGTCATGCCAGCGGTACCTACAGCCACTACAACGGATACAAAGTCGACGTGAGGCATTCTACGGTGTTGGACAATTACATCAAGACTGCGTTTACTAGAATTGCGAACCGTGGTGATGGGTACCCGCAATGGCAAGCTGCTAGTGGGAATATTTACTGCGTATGTGGTTCCCAAACTTGTGGATATTCGTTCCGGTGATTTGACCAACTCTTGTGAATCCGTTATAGGACGAGGGAACCCACTGGGATATCACCTACTATTGAATGTATCCGTTTCATGTAGTATTGTGCAATGGGATTTATCAATGGGCTGTCAATTTCGCCCACCTTGGCTCGTTGTCTCAACCACCTCCCCAATTTCCGGTTGCCCAAGTATATTTCGCAGTCCGTAGTTGCTGCTACATATAACCCATGTCGAGCAAGAACTGATTCAATCACCTCTTGACTCTGGTCAAGCTGGCCGGAAGACAAGGAATCCATCAAATTACAGGCTTGAGCGGTACTCTGAGTATGGAGAATTTCAGTTTTAATTGGGTGTTTGTTGAAAAATCCTGGGTGTAGTTGCAAATATACAACGCCCGGAAAAGTTAAGGATATACCTAGAACAAAAAGTGAACCCCACCCGGATTGAACGGATGACCTTGAGGAAACAGCTGAAACGCTGGAATCTCACGCTCTACCACTGAGCTAGGGGTCCTTCACAATATATCAGACAATCATTCCGCCTCGTGCCGCGTCACACATTTGTTGCTCCACAAGAGAAGAGGCCTGACCTGGAGAATAATATGTACATAACAAAGTGGAGCAATAAGTACTTGTGGTAGAGTGCCTTAGAGGCATTGCATCTCTCGTATGTCAGGGGAAAATAACATGTTACTGATTACCTATTTCCAAGTTTCCTATGACCCACATGATACACTCACCGAAGACTCGAATTCGAACGGTGATCAATCGTTGGAGTTCATAAGGCAGTAAACTAGTAAACACAGGCCTCGTTTAAGGGCACTGACCCATTCACACACTCTCCAATTAGGCAAGGGGTTGGAGTGTGTGCGTAATGTTGCCACTCACTCATACATGCTTCACCCCACCTTGCACATCAGCCGAATGTGCCGAACCCGATACTTTGTAGGCCGAAATTAAATCAGTAAATTTCTACTCCGACGCGGGTTCCTCAGGTAGGGGTGGACAAGTACCCGAATTTATATCTCTAGCTATACGTCGAAAAAGGTTGGAAATTGTAACTAAGGTATGCAAGAAGACATGGGGCCGAAATAAGAATTGGAAGTGGAAAAGCGCAAAGCAAGGGGGAGCGCAAGAGTGCGGGCGAAGCATTGTATAGCTCCTCGCCCAACCCCTCAACTTGATTACCGTATACTGCGGTAAGGGTAAGGGCTAAAAAAACATCAGACCAGGTCACGACCTACGCCAGGTTTTAAAATTAAACACCGCCTTAATCTCTTTTGTCTTGCCCTCACTGCATCAAAGCGGTGTAATCCAATATGGGGTATAACGGTGTGGAACACTTGACCGCTCCGAACCTCACGGTAGAGGAATGGAGGAGCGGCGAGTAGATTACCCACCCAGAATTAGCCTAACATGTTTAGTGGATTTGGTCTCTCAACATCATTACCGACGCCCATGAACGTCCAGAACTCTAGGACCTCTGAGACCCTCTAACATGCAATAGCGTCAGCACGGAGACGGACAGCTGTGGCTGTATACAATGTAGCCCATTCATGCCGCAAGTATTGACGTATTGACCTCCATCCCCGCGCTGCAGAATACAATCCGACCAGAACGCATGGTATTCATTTGTTTCGATGTTTACCTCAAATGTCGTACAACACCGTTTTGTGGTGCCAATAGATTCAGTGCGTTGACGTGGGCACTGGGTACATGGTTTCTGGTTGAAGCATCCGACAATACGGATCTGACGCTCAGCCTGTAACCACGATGCTGCGGTGTAGTCTGGACTGGTCGTCAGATGTTTGCCATAAATTCGGTGCTGGGGTACAACTGCATATGAGCCCTGTGGCTCCGCTTCTGTTGAGTCATCCACCTGCAGGTCCCCTTCCGAGGACCTGGAGACCCTATACGGGGTTCTCTCCCTGAGGAAGTGTTCATCCCCCAAAGCGGCAAATTAACCTTCACATATGGGCGGCCATAGGACACTCATTAATTGAATGCTCAGGAGAATGCACTAGGTTCGTTCCCAGGGAACTTTGTAATTTGAGAGGCTAGTTACTTTTTGGGCGCAAGGAATGTCCAGACACGAGATCTCCATTTGTTTTGAGGACTAATTGATTTCACAAGAACTGCTAGTAAGAACTTCGCCGCCACCTGTAAATAGAAAATGCGTTCCGAGGAGGCGATGCTCTGCCCAATCTTTGTGTCCATCAAAGGTGAGGAGCGGCGATCTCATTGGCAAATCCCTGAAGGCGTTTAGAAGCATAGAGAATCCAAATATTGCAACTGGTCGTGAAGATATTCCTATCATATGTTAATAGACTCTGTCACTTGGTTCAAGAATATGAAACCAGATCTCGTTTCTCCCGCTGTATGTCCAATGCCTCTCAGGGTTCATTGGAGGTGTCTCATCCTCTCAAGCTCCGCCAATGAAAAGAGTAAAAACACTGCAAGGGTGGAGTAGCACTACACGGTATCTAACATTTTAGGTCTATGTGAAAATCGCTAGTACGACCACTCATAGGCCAGTCGTTGCCTCAAGTGCGCGACAAACATACCCGCTTTTAGAACCCCGAGTCGTGATAAAATATCCATGAAAGGGGGTACCACATTCGGTATCTCTTTCCATTTCTTGCACTCACGTCACACATTTGCAACTGAGATATTGCGAGGTGACAGGGTCAAATACTACAAAGCAAGTCTGAAGAGCTACAGCCTACAAGGGATGATCGCTAATGAGGGTCTCTCGCTTCTGTCGAGTGAGATGGTCCAGCGCGAAGCAGGCCGCAGCACTACTATGGACAAAGCAATCCAATAGAATCTTCGCCCTTTATCATCGAGCACGTTCTTTGCGACTGGCACATTGTGACAATCCATTTATAAACTCTAAGCCATATTTGACGCGAGTTATTGATTTGATGTCCGAATCGGTATGCATCTGGTATGCTGAAAGAGCGACGAACGCTGTTTAATGTGCAGGGCAACTTCGCCAACACAGCCAGACAATTATGGTATAATGAGGTGCCCATCCTTGGGGAGCACCATTAATGCAACCATCCACCACCGTCGGCAAGCCCTCACCGAAAAACGAGTTGTTTCTAAGAAACGATCCAGGATTCGCAGACAGAGAGAGAACACGCTCAGGGGTTCGGGTGAGAAAGACCACGAATTGGGAAGCTTGATAGGCATCACAAGACGTGATACGGTACGTAAGAGAAGGGAGGATATTCACTTTAGCCAAGTCTTCTAATCTGGTTCTTGGCTGATGATGTAGAACCGGAACGCCATGTGGGAAGGCGGTTGGAAAAAGTTCTCGATTGGGAAACGAGATATTTATTTGTCAGAGAGTTCAGTAACTCACGGTGTTTGGGGTCATGGGTTATCCTGTATTGTGCCTGACGACCTCCGGCTGAATGAAACTCGAGGAGCGTGGCAACGAGTAAATCCCAACTGGGATCCAGTGCGATCAAGTTGGGGCAGTGGCGCTGGGATGGGTAGGGGTCGAAATTTTCTCGAGGAGAACGAGTGGGCTGGATAGAGGTTGAAGACTATTTCTGTTGGTGAACATGCAACGAAGACGGGGAGCGGAATCCGGCAGAGCGTGGGAGGATGGATCTCGGTCAGGAAAGCTAAAGACACGTGGAGAGGACCTGATGAGTCCGAATTTAGAACCGAGTTTATGTTGCGGGCATGTTTTCGTTACATCCTCACGGTCACTCCGGGGTTTTGCCGTACGCATGGGTGCTTCAGAATGCCAGAGCTTAGCTGAGCACTGGGGCTGCCAGGCGTGCTGTAAGACAGATTGGGCTGTCTTCAGCTGTTGACGTTCATTCTGACGAGCAGTGCATTGCTATCAAGAAGGGAGCTATTGCTGCTCCCAAGGGTGATCAGTGCGTACCCACCCAGGGATCTGGCCGAGCACGGAAAATAATCGATCACTCTATCCCAATATTCTAACCAAGGACAGAGCTTTCTTCTCACTGGTGACTGTAGTCGCAATTCACCGGGGCCAACACCCCAACACTACATAGTTTTGCCAGCCAACCCTTCTTGCCTGAACTCGTGTGTATCTGCGGTTTCCACCCCCACACCTTCCCTGTCTCGCCAACCCCACCCTCACCCCAATCTTAATTCCTGCCATCATGGTCTCAGCCGGGGAACAGGACGACATTTACTCTCCTTTTCGCTTTGTAATGCACCAGGACGAAGTCCCCTCATCTAGTGAAGACGGATCCGGTTTGCATTCTCCGGTGGGTGGTGTCTTCCCTCAGATGCCGCAGATGCCTTCATTGCAGGGTGGTAGCGAGTCTTGTACGTTGTTGCTATCGTATTTGTCTCCGCCGTCTCTCTTAACTTCTTTTTTTTTTCTCAAAAAAGTCCGGTATCAACACGATCCCCAAGTTGACATCTCTCCTACCACGGAAATTCTCGCGCCGCAATTTGACTTCGCTCAAGGTCTTAACAAGAATCAACAGCAACAGCTACCGATCCTTGATACCAGACTAGAGCCTCCGAACTCGGGCGCTCGACAAGTCACGTTCTCCCATTACAACCATCCATCTCGTTACCACCAAGGGCATCACTTCCCTGCTCAATATCCACTCGTTTCTTCGCGTGTTCCTGCCACAACCCATGCTGCGAGCGCAGTAAATTTCAGGTTTATCCCACCTCCGCAACCGTCGTCTGGTGGACCTTCTCATGGTCCTATCTACTATCAGCAACCGCCTGTTCCTTCCAGCAGCACGAGCATGGACGCTGATCACAGGCCCAATCCCGTGGCCACTGCCGAGCGAACGGAGCCTTCCACGTCAAACGCAGCCAGCACTTCACGAGAGACTCGAAAGGGGATAACACCTGTTGTCATAGCCTGTCGTCTGTGGTATGTCCGTTTTTCATTAGATTTTTTCATTAAGCCTTTTATCGATATACTCACGAATTTCGGGCTTCCTTTACCCTGCACGATCTCAGCCGTGCACGCAAAATACGGTGCGACTCAACTAGACCCGAATGCAACAATTGTCTCCGAAGAAATAACGAGTGCGAGTATGATGCAATGCCCAAACGAAGGGGACCAGATAAGCGTCCGGGTACGCGTCAGAGGAGATGTAAAAAGAGGGCACCAGATGATCCTACCCCCCCTAATCCGAAACGTCGTCGAACTGCTCCCGATCCCGCAATTGACATACAAGAAGCTCAGCAATACGGAATCAAAGAGAACATGGCTGACTCTAAGCGTGTACCAACATCCCCTCGTCATCCAGACCGGCCCGCCGATCTTCATATCGAGACGTCCACCCTTCATGCATCTCCGAGTTTGCACCGACCGCCTTCTGCTTCGGAGCATATCGTCAAGGTATCTGCATTCTGCTGTTCTCTTTGCCAATGACCATGCTCACTTGCGGGAGCAGCAAGAAGATTCTCCGACGAATCGCCGTCATCCAGACTATGGATACGACCAAGATCCCTATGCGAGGGTGGCATATCCACGTTCTATCGACTTGAACCCGTTACCGGATGAGCCTCATCGCATGTTTGCGCTCCCGACATCTCCGACCGCGGTGGCGAGACAACGAGAATGGTGGGACCGAATTATTGAGGCTTATAGGTCAGAATCTTTCCTCCGTTTCAATGTCTACTTTCACCGACCTAATCCGCCACAGTCCTCAAGACATCATTAACCAGTTCAATTTTCTGTGGGTACTACGTTCCTTTCCTTTCCGTTTTGTGATTGATCCTAGTCTCAGAAGACAAAATACTACCCACCATCTATCTTTCGTCAACATTGATTTCCTTGCCGCAAGCTTATACGACGATGTCGAACGCGTAAAGATTCAACCCGCCTTCGTTCTTGCGGCCCTTGCGCTTGCGCAACTCTTTCGGTCAAGTAATACTGACCAGGGCACACTCGGTATGACAGAAGCGGTAAAGCTACGCATCCAGGCTCAGGGAGCCTTCGACGAAGCACGCCAAATTGGTGTGTTCAACGCCGACTTAGCTAAAGCACAATTTGTGGGTCCCCCCTCGCTCTGGTTGCATCCGCTTTCTAAATTGATGTGCTTAGCTACTCGCGGTCTTCGAATCCTCAGCTTATACGGAATACAGCTACGCCCGTGCATCTGTGAGCCTCCATGCGTTGGACGACGCTATCGCAACCCTCAGGCTCGCCACGAATGATGCGGGTGATCCTACTGTCTCGTCCTTCACTCCCGGCGTAGTCCCTACTGTCTTCCTGGAGGATGGTCCACCCCTCACAGGCAAGGTTTGTAAATGCCTACCGCACGAGGCAAACGATGCATCCAAGGATTACGCCAGCCGAATTTACCCCCTACCGTGGCACTCTAGTTGGACGCCAGCCCAAATACATGATGAGGAGATACGCCGCCTCTGCTGGGCCGCCTTGAGCCTTGTCTCCGAACACACCGCACAATGTATGGCGCTCGGGCGAAACGTTCCGAGTTTTTACTTAACAAACCCAGGCAATGTGAGTTCGCCCTGCTCTATTGTTTACACCCCCAGTCTGATGTGATCTGTTTGAAGTTTGCGCTCCTCTTCCCTGGTGAGGCCATTGACCGGCTTCCCCAACGTAGGGATCCGGATGATCCATTGTTGGTAAAGGAGTCGATTTGGGCGTTGTATTGTCGGAGCATGCTTCTCTGGAACTTCTGTGTGTCGGTGAAGGAGGATCACGTCAAGGTCGACGATAAGATCGAAGCTTTCACTGATTCTGTGGGCGAAGCGCAGTTGATTGAAGATGCCCTCAACGTACACAATTGCAACCTGGATACCACCATCATGTACCTCACACGGGAGTACTTGTTCAAGTACGTTCACACATTTGCACTGATTGATTCCTTACTCATATATTGGCTAGCATTCGCTTGCTAGTCGCACATGAGGTCCGGGTCAGGTATGTCGAGTGGGTCGTATGATGAATCAGTCTCCTGAAGGTCCCATAGTGTCGTTGGCCTACCCCGTTCAGGGCGGCCAGGGATCCTGTTCAACACGAAACAGGTTGAAGAATGGGGTACGTGTTTTGGTGTTACCCTGAGATTTTGTTGTTGATCATTCCCAGTCCGATCACAACAGGGTGTCGTACAAAGGGTCAAAGGCATAATACATCACCTCGGCTCCGCTGAAACCAACGAGCTCGTCCGACAACCATTCATTGTCTCATGGTTTGTGAATCAGCTGCACGTGTATGTTTCCCCTTCCCTTTGTTCTGGCACACGGCTGACGTCATTGCAGTGCCGTCCTACTATGGCCATTCGAGCAGTCCATGGTAGGCTTGTTAGAACTTGCTAAAGAACTCCTCTTCATCGTCGACACACTCAATGCCCTTTGGACGTGTCCTGGTACGTTATCAGCTGAGTTGTGTCTCTGTGTTGCCTCGGCTAACCGAAAACCGTCATTCCAGAGAACCAGACTCAGACGGAAGGTTTACGTGCGGAGTTGATCAACGCCTGCCATACACGCGGTGTTGCACCCCCATTGCCAACGACCTATGTGCCACCAACTACTCGAATGAACACTTACTAGACCCTCTATTATTTGTGTCACCGTTTCCTCCAGTTGCTGCATATGATATAATTTTACAACTGTTCGTCATGTACTGTCCTCACGCCTGCCAGCCCCCAGGACTTTATCAAATGTACTAGTATATTACCGTTGTACACCAGCTACGATATCTCGATTTAAATTAAGGACACTATCATTCTAATGTGCAAATATTCCGCAGCAACAGATCCTTATCTGTCCGGTTACCATTTCTTTGTCGGCATCTGCCATCATAAAAAGCAGACCTCTGTATAAGAGAATGCTGTCGTAATGACAATGAGTGAATCGCGTTCGCTCCCTCCATGGGTCATTTCGACGAAGTTTGTTTCCTTTGCGGAGTCTCCCCGATCCCCCCTAGCGAGCTTACCCCCGACCCAGAGGGTACTGCCGAGGTCCTTGCTCATTCCCTTGTTGAGAATTTTCCGGGTATTCTCAAAGACATTGATGGCGACATCAAGTCAGAGGAGGATCTACAAGCGTTCTTGCTTGGAATAATCCAAGAGCTAGAGCCAGTCGATCTCCCATTCTGCGGAGAAGCATTCTGCGCATGCATTGCCGTCGGGTATTTCGACGACGATGGGAACGTACCTCACGAAGATGTCGACGACCCGGTTATCAAGCGCAGGATTCCCGACGGACGTTTCGTGACGACGAGGCTTGTCTCAGATCCACACTGTGGTGAATTTTGCTATGAGGTGGTCACAAAGACGAGCGATACTGGAATAGTTGCTTACGAAGACGAGAGAATGACACGCACGGGTGCTTATTGGCAGAGAGGTTTCGGAAACTTTTTCCTGTCTAAGTGCTGTTACCGGTACCTCGAAGCCTGGATTGACCGTACACGATTACCACCCATGTGGGATGGAAGGGAGCTGTCTTTCGCAGGGGAGCTATATGAAGTAATCAATTCGAGGGAAACTGGAAGAGGCGAGTACGGCTACCTTTGGGTGCGCCAACTAATGCTCATCTAAAACCTACTTAGTCGATGGTTGGCTAGAATGGCTGGAACCAGGAGGAACCGAGCGGACTTTGGAGCAAACGCAAACTTATCTTGCGACAGCACCAGTCTACCCCGTTGCGACTGCTGAGGGGCTGAGGAATGGTCATGATAGGGAACAGCTGATGGAGTGCATTTACGATGATTATGGCCTTTGGATGTTCGCCACGCCCTACAGGTAGCTGCACAGCATCAAGAAATCGGTCTCGGAAATAGCTCACGTTCTGCTTTATCATGCTAGTTGGCCTCGTGCCACCGACCCAGACGACCTGGTGGAGCCATCGGTCCTGGGGTTTGACGTCCTGCCTCGCGCGGTGGAGACTGTTTCCACGATTGGGACTCTTGCTCGCTTCTCCACAGAGATCCTTGTCCAGATATTTGGCTGGCTCCCAAGCCTCGCGACGTACCTCGGCCTCATGGTCGTGTCGAAGCAGATGCATGACCTGATCTCAGATGCCAAATTCACTAGCATGGTTCTCAGAGAGATGCTGGAACCAGACCCGGCCCGTGCTATGTTTTGGATCCACCCGGTCAAACGACAACCGGAGGAGTTTGAGGAATTCACGGAGGCAGTCAAATCGTGGGTGCCAGAATCTCCGACTCTTCAAAACCGGGATCTTTCAGCTCCCGGCTTTCCTCTCATCCAGTTCATACATGCGGTCTACTCTGAAGACTCCACTCGCAATCGCCGTAGGCTATGGAATAATACCAAGCGGCTTGAGGCTGTATGGGTTGATTATCGAGTGAACGGTTGGAAGGTGGATCGATTTGGGGTGCCATATCCGGAACAATGAAACAAGATAAATATGATTTGGTACTGGTAGTAGATATAGTGAAAGTAGACAACACTACACAGTATGTACCCAACGCTCAAACTGATGCTTCCCTAACTCCAATCAATTGCCTTAAAAAAGTCTCCAAAGAACTGAATCGTTCTTCCAATTTGTCATCTCTCTCATTCAACCGCTCCTCAAGGACGCTAACCCGATCTTGCAACGCCTTCTCCAAAGCTTCCAGTCGTTTGATCGTAACGTCAGCTGCATCTTGCTCAAATTTTTCTTCGTGCGTGTCGGCCAAACGAACAGTGATGTGAGAGGGCTCGTGTAGAGGGGAAGGACCATTTGATAGTACTGGCGCGTTCGTAGAGTCGCATTCATTGCAAATGAAAGTATCTCGGGCTGAAATAGGTAGCTGCGTCAGGTTTAGACCAAAGATGACCGAAGGTTCACGTACTGCAGGTAGTACAAACGAAGCATGGGAGCAACACAGGCTTGTTGCAGCAGGCACAACGAAGTTTACTCCCTTTATCTTTGATTCTGGCCGCGGGCTGTGAAGGTTTGCGGCTGGCTTCGACATCTCGGAGAGTGCCCTTAATCCGCTTAACAAGTGCCCTGGCATCCCGAATCAGAAAAGAAATTCGATAATCGTGAATGACTTTGGACGTCTTGAACATCGAGTGGGTCTGGTCGTGGATGAAATTCCTGTAGGTTACTGCCTCGTTCACGCAATCTGGGCAGAGGACGACCATGTCTGAATGATCAGCAGTCATGCACTGCAAACACATGTATCCTGGACATAAAATATAGCGCCCACAGCCATCGCAGCTGCAGTTGCTGCGGTAGGCCAGTCAGTTTAGTGACATCTACAAAGAAAATCGCCTCACAAGAGGTACGCCTCTCTTTCATAGAGGTAGTTCGCTAGTGCCCAGTAAAGGCCGGAGATGGCGGGGGATATGGAGTCGTCAAGTTTGGTGAGCTCGTTATCCTCTTCTGTGGTGAGACTCCGGCGCGGTGCCAGACCGTCGTCCTCCCATGATCGTAAGCGCAATCCAACTACCCGCCTCCGCTCCATTATACGCTCTTTCAGGAAAGCCCATGTCCAACGTTTCTTCTGAACGTGATAAAGCGCAGCCTTGCATGCAAAGGCCCAGCGAGCCTTCGCAGTATTCTCTTGAAACTCTTCTGGGGAATACCGAAATCGATAGAGTTCCGGCGGCGTTCGGGTGAAGGTGAAGGTGAAATATTCTTGACTCTCTTCTTCATTTTCCTCGTCGTCGTCGCCGTCGTCTCCTTGAGTATCTTCACCTCCGGGGTTCTTGTCTGCGTGTTTTGTCTCCGATTGATCATTCTGACGCTGTTGAGCTCCGGTTCCTGTCTGTGCCTCGACCTCTTTCTCTTCTGCTTTTTCTTCACCCTCATCTTCGCTCTCTTCCACTTCATCTACTTGCTCTTCCTCCCCACGTTCCTCGCTCCCATCCCCGTCCTCATCTTCTTGACATTCCTCCCACTCTCCTTCTTCCTCTTCTCCTCCTTCCTCCCCCCCTCCTTCTTCCTCTTCTCCTCCTTCCTCCTCCTCGCCCTCGACTTCGTACGTCCCGGTGATCGTTTGAGCAACAGGATCGAACGTGCCTGAAAGTCTATAGAGGGTGTTACAACCAAGTTCATGTTGTAGGATAATGTCCACTTGGCGAGGAGCATCCTGTTCTCCCTCGACGCTCCCAGAAACATCGCCATGGCCACTGTAAAACTCAACCTTGCCACTCAATGACCCTCCCTCAACATTCGTGATGTGGACCATCAGGAGACCTTTTATTGAGACACGTTCGCCTTCAAAGCCAGTATGATAACAGTGTCCCGTCCAGATACCATCCAAGCCAGAGGAGTAGGCGGGCGGATCTGCTTCGAGTTGGAACGCGGCCAGGTCGGCGTCTATAGAATTGTATGAGAATGTGTCCTGGGGGGGATAGTGTAGCAATTCAACATCCTCTGGACGAAACTCGTCCTCTCCACATTCGTCTCTGTCGGTTGATGTATCCTGCCATGTGGCGAAGCTATTCTCCACAGGCTTCCGGGAATCGGGACTTTCCCAAATTAAACGATACTGAAAACAACCTAAGGGTCCATGGTCTGATAGAAGTAACGGTTGACTCTACCATGCCGAATGCGAAATTCTCGAGTTGCATTCTCACGTCAACGTAGACATGCTTATAGATCGCTGTTAGTATCCTCTGATTTAGCCACCATTTGATAGTTTGGTTTTGGACGACGCACCTCCGAGGGTATAGACTCTGTGCTTGACGACTGCGATGATATACTTGAGGCTTTCCGCCCAATAAACCAACTCAGCTATGTCAATGATGTGATGACATGCAACCTTGATAATACGCGCATGGTGCTTCAGAACAAGATAAAGTAGGGGGAATACGTGCTGCAATACCTTTCAGCGATTAAGCCGACGGCATAGATCAACTGACATACCCTCTCTATCCTTCCTTGCCCGGTGATCAAGGAGACGGTGGCCGGGGAGTCAATGTTGTATCCAACACTTTTTAGATTCCTCTCCAGACGCTCTTCCTCACTCGAAACATATGATTCAGTGAGCTGAGCGAGGTCGGACTCTAGTCGCTCGTTCTCGTCGACCGTCTTTGTAGAACGGAGAAGTTGTTCAATAGACCTGAAGTAGTCCATATAGAGGTACAAGTCTACATAGATCCTGTTGTCAGGTTTGACGTCATCCAAGTCCCTGTGCATTTGTTGGACAATAAGGTAAATCTGGTTCTTGTATTTCGAGACGCTGTGGTGCCACCCTAGAAAAGGACATGTTAATACTACGCAACACTGAAGGCCGGAACATTCTTGCCTTTCGCCTAGAAAGCTAGCCAGTGGAGAAGGCTAATAAAATATATGAGCGCACTCGAGTCTATGCACATGAAGATGACACTCACGTCCATCCTTTTGGTCGTTGAACTGCGAATGTGTTGGCTTCCTTTATGCTGATGAATCCGGTACCGTCGTCGTCGATAGCTTCAAGCATGGGCTGTAGGTGAGCGATGTTGATATGTTCAAGGGTCCAGCGGTCATTAGGATTAATGGGATTATCAAGGATCCCGGCATCCGCAGCATGCTCCTCATCAGATGCACCAGGCGTTAGCGGGAGAGCGGCGGTGGTAACACGAGGACTCGTGGGATATGTCACCATGTTAAACTGATCTGTGAAGTAGTCCCGCAGAGCGAGAACAAAGTGCCTAGCCTTTACACTCCCTTTCCATCCCTGACGACGATAAGTCCACGTCCGTTGAGAAGAAAATCAAAATATGAATACTCACCATCTCTTTCCATAGTTTTTGCAGGTCCTTTGGAGTGATGTGAACAATGTCTCAGTGGCTGCCACAAACACCGGCTTACCGCATCCCTAATCCTGTCATGGGCGCCAGAGAGCAGTACTGACATGATCTGCTGACCTTGCCTTTCCATCGCATCCGTTATCTGCTGGCGCTGTATTGCCATCTTGGCCTCAAACACCGCAAGGTTTTTCCTAAAGACCTCGTCGACATCCTCCGTAAGTTCCTTCAGGAGAGTTTTACGGACAGTCACGATATCGTCACTACCCTTTGCGGTCGAACGCTGAGCAACAGAAGACATTGACTCCCCTGATTTCGATATAAGCTTTGTCAGGAGGTCATCCTTCTCGATACAAGCCCTTGCTCCTCCATTGTCCTCAATAAATTTCGACACCTCCCTCTCTCGTGGCGTATCAAGCTTCTTAAAAATCTCCATCATCGTGTTCTCGATCCCCTTCAGTGTCGCCTGTTGCTTGTCCAGCTTCTCATTAGCCTCATCTACGCCCAGTGCAGTGTGTATTGCCACAGCCTGCTCGAGCTCTCCCTTGTAGTCCGTGAATACCGTTGCCCATTCGGCTAAACGACTTTCATAAATCTTGCACTTCAAGGTTCTGGCTGCACTGTGTCAGGCGACATAACCTGTAGGGCAATACATAACAGCTCACAGAGGATACTCTTCTTTAAATAAGCATCGCACGCAGAACCACACTCTCTAATGCTCCTCGCGATGCGTTCTATGAGAGGTTGCAAACGGTCCTTGATGGTGATACCGTCAGGCCCACAATCTTCTGGATCTCTCATGTATCGAAGTCTGGATATTGATCAATGGCGGAATCTTGCAGGAGTTCAATAGCATGATACCCACTGGAAGAGCACACACATCATGTTCTGCATCTGGACACGGAGGGCCAGTACTTTTGCGTTATTATCGCGGCGCGTCAGGTCCAAAGTCACGACAAGCTTGAATGCAACAACAGCAACTAGAATATTCCTTGAGACATAGCTTTGCCGGGACCGAGTGCACGACATACTTCCAATGAATGGGTGAGCTTGACTGAGAGCTTCCAAGCCCTTCATCACCACCTTTGCAGATTCCGCGAACGTCGAGATTGCATTTTCGATCGATTTATTATCGAGAGACGAGAACCCCGCTGCGGCAGCTTGGATGGTGGCCTGATTAGCTGTGTAGAACTCATGAATAAAGGTCAATGTGGGAGACTCCGCCTTCGCGGAGATATTATCCACTAGAAAATAAGCGCGTTACTGTTACACACACTTAAGTATCTTAGTTTGCGACCTACCAAAATGGTCAACCGTTTGTTCATTCTTGTCGACCTCCGTAGCCTGGAAGGCTGCTTTGTGGGCTTCCACAAAGAGAGCGTCATGAGTTTGGTCAGGACCTGGGGAGGTCATGATGAATTGGGCGACTGATAGCTCACACTCCAGCCTTATAAGAATAGGTTTTATACCTTAGCCTGCCTGTTTAGATTCCACCCGTTTGTTCATGTTGTCCTTGACCCAGGCGCTTATCAGGACAGGGATTGCCCTGATTGTTGCTGCAACCTCATGACCCTGAACCTGAGATTCCCGTTAACAATCCTGATAATTGTGCCAAATTTGGGCGCCTACCTTCGGAAGCACGCCGGATTGGCGTGCTCACCCAAGACCTTTAATAAAGGAGTTATCTCGATTCTTCGACTGGTGGTCTCGCATCAAAAACGATTGTCCAAATTCCTGAGATCGCCGTGAATGATTCAATTGAATGATACGGATACTTGCAAAGCCCTACGTCAGTCATCTCCCTGAGCTATTCCATTCGATGCATCGTCGCGATTGGCAACAACCTCATTAACTCTCGGCGGCTCGCTCTGATCGGGAACGTTGAGCTGAAGCGCGATTCTCCTAAGGAGGGATTCAAACGATGCTAGGCGTGCTTCAACCTTTGTTTCGAGAGCGGCGATACGCGATTCCACCATAGACTCCAAAACTTCGAATTTGTGGTTAACGGCCGTCTCCAAAGCATTGATTCGCGCAACAGTGGTGTCCACCTTCTCGCGCTCAAACCGTGCAGGCTCAAGGTTATGAAGCCGAAGAAGATGATGACCAGGGCGGTGAATAGCACAGCCCGGCCCGTCCTTCAAAACCGGCAACTCCTTTTCCTCGCAGTCGACACAGACGTAAGTTTCGCGTGCTGAAAGTCTTGATTAACCTTGCTAAAGAAGTAGGGTATGAGACTCACCGCAAGTGATACAAACCCAACAAGGGATCGTCACTGGTTTCGCACAGCAGCCACAGAGTAACTCTGGGTGGCCGCCCGTTGGAACGTGTTCACCAACACCGTGTGTATCCTGCTCTTCTTTAGACATCAACTCCGCAAATGTCTTCTTCAAACGAGTAGTCATCAGCCTAGCTTCGTTGATGAGCCAGGCGAAGAAGTATGCGTGAATGTATGTTCGGGCTTTGATCAATGTATGATCAACGGTGTGAGTAAAATCGTGGCGTTCGGCCGGTTTGTCCATGCATTGAGAGCAAAGGTCAAATGACTTGGACATCTCGGGATCCATACATGTCAGGCAAATGAAACGTGGTTCAATAAGACGATATTGGCATCCGTCACACGAGATGCCGCTGCGGTGGATGGGTGAACATTCAGTCGCATACAGAGAGCTAGGGAACATACTAATGGAACGGAAGTCTGTACAGAGACCAGTTCAAAGTCTCCACACAAAGGCGGATGAGTGAGGGGACCAGGCGGAACTTCAGATCATGCCATGTTTCTTTGTCTGCTTGAGTGAGGGGGTTAGGTGTCATGAAATTGCAGATCGAAAGCAGCCAGTTGCGTCTATAGTAATCAAGGAATGCCCGGCGATCACTACTCCAGGCTTTGAAATGACTCCAGGACCAGAAGCGTTGCCGGACAAGGTACAGGACGGCCTCGCGGAGGAAATTCCAACGAGCTTTAGCCTTATTCTCGTCCTCGCATAAGATATGTCGGAAAGCACACACTTCCACCGGGGTACGACGGAGGATGAAGGTCCTAACGACGGGTTCTTCCTCACCAGCTTTATCCGGAATTTGCAGACCAACCGGATTGGTAGCTTTGCTTTCTTTATCAACTTCGGTTTCTTGCACATCTTGCTCTGGTTCCGCGACGTTATTTTCCTCTTCTTGCGGCCCCCTTGATTCCTCCCCCAATTTCCCTTCCTTGGCCACTTCAATTTCTCTCTCACCTCCTTGAGTCGCGCCGTTGTTCATGTACGTCTCCTCCGCCTCCTGCATTTCGCCTTCCTGTTTGCTTTCACCTTCATTACTCTCCCCCACCTGCTTAGCCTCCTCTTCACCCTCTGCCAAAGGATCATCACCGAATGGATGATCACTATATGCCTTCTTCGCGTCTTCTTTCTCAAAAAATGGAGACCATCCTCCAACAAGCTCTTCATCTCCTTCAACCAAACGTCCAATAAGCCTCACAGAATACCCGTCATCGTACGACATAACTATGTCGAACTGTTCAAACTCCGAGTCTGTCCCTTTGAACCACCGTCTCCGACCATATACCTCGAGTTTGCCAGAGTGCGTCACGGCAAACCCCTTCAAAAGGCCGCTGTCCTCAGGATCGACCTCGATCTTGAGTTGCGTCAGACCGAGAGAGCAGATCGTGCTCTTTCCTTGTGTGGTCCAGAAATGACCAGTCCAAAACCCATACATCGTACCTGTGTAGGGATCGGCATCGAAAGAGTGAGATGGCCAGCCTTGCCATTCTCCGCGGTAGTTGTTCTGAGAATCAGGGTCGAAGGAAAAGATGGGTTTGGCGTTTTCCGGGTCCTCGATGATCCTATTCTCGTCAGATTCATTCTTGGTCTTCGACGTATCCTCCCAGCCCATAATGAGACTTTCCCGGGAGCCGTAGCTGTATTCGCTCACGGCGAAATCATGGAACTATGTGCAGCACGCGTTACTGGGGGGCTGATCGTCGACGGTATATTCGTAAACTCACCATTCCTAGAGCAAAATTTTCGAGATGTTTATTGAGATCGACATGAACTTGCTTATAGATCGCTGAGAACGATAGCATAAGCAACCAGCGTCAGAATGAGCCGCAATGACCCACCCCCGAGACTTTCGATACGCTGTTCAACAACATCAAAGATCGATCCAAGGGTCGTAGACATATGCGAAAATTCTTCGGAGTCAACAACATGCCTACAGGCATAGTGGAAAACCTCGAGGTGACGCTTGAGTGTCAGGTATAAGAGCGGGAATAGATACTGAAACGACACATGAGCAATAAGGTAAAACTGGGGTAGAGCGGAGGCACATACACGTTCGATCCTTCCAGGGCCAGTAATGAGTGTGACAGTCCCAGCGCTATCTATGTCATAACAGATGTTATCCAGATTCTTTCGAAGCCTTTCCTCCTCCGCACTCGTATAAGACTCCGTGAGAGAGACAAGCTCGTGGCAGACTTGGCCATAATCCTTGGCCGTCTTGACTGATCGCAGAATGAGCTCAATGCCGGTGATACAGTAGCATCGAAGGTAGGTGTCAACATAGTACCGGTTTTCCTTGAGGACATTGTGGTGGAGCTCATCCATCTGCTGGAGAATCAGGAATATCTTATTCTCGTAATCCGCGAGACTCATTTCCCAGCCTTTCAAAAAGAATGTAACCAGTGATGCCAACGCGAGGAGGGCGGTGGAACTCACCCTTGGCCCAAAACGCAATCCAGTGGAGTAAACTTAATTCGAAATGAGGGCGGTTTACATAGAGCCCGTGAAAAAGAAACACTCACCTCCAACCCTTCGGACGCTCGACTGCAAATGTATTTGCTTCCTTGATACTAATGAATCCGGTCCCATCATCATCGATAGCCTCCAAGATTGACTGGAGATGAGCCACGTTGATATATTCTAGCGCCCACTGGTCATCAGCGGGTCTGGATTGACTGATTATCCCCAAGGTAGTCAGGTGGCCCGCAGTGATAAACGAAGGCTCTGGTGCTGGTGCTTGGATTGTGAAGGTTCCACCAGCCCTGGAAAGCGGTGTGCCGGTCGCAAATTGGTCGATGAAGTAATCGCGCAATGCGAGGACGAAGTGACGGGCTTTTACGCTGCCCTTCCAGCCCTACAAAATAGGATCTCGGGGTTAGCACTGGCAATTTTTCAAGCCGGCTGAGCCCTACCATTTCCCTCCATAGGCTTTGCAGGTCCTAGACAATACGTCAGTTGCCTGAAGCGATGTTATGTCGACACACTCACAGTATCTTTGATCTTGTCGTGCGTTCCCGCGGAGAGGACGCTTACAATATATTGCCCCTGCTTCTCCAATGCGTGCGCAATGTTTCGACTTTGAATCTCTAACTTGCGATCGAAAAGCGTGAAGTTCCGCTTCAACACCACGTCCACATCCTCTGCTAACTCCTTCTTCAGCTTTTCCTTAACAGAATCAACATCACTCTTGCTGGTAAGGCTCTTATCGGCCAAATTAGTCATCGTTTCTCCAGACTTTTTGACGAGACCTTGGACGAGATCGTTGCGGTCGATTACAGCTTTCGCACCTCCATTTTGCTCGATGAATTCAAGGACCTCCCTTTCCCGCGGTGTATCCAGTTGACGGAACACAGTTGACAACAAGTCGAGTTTTTCTTCGATCGATTGAAGTCGGGTTGATTGCGTGTCCAACTTTTCGTTGGCTGCATCAACTCCAAGGGCGATATGAACATTTAGTGCCTTGTCTAGCTGATCCCGATATTCCATGAATTGCGCCGCATAGCCGGCTAGGCGAGCTTCATAAATCTTTGATTTGAGAGTCCTGGCTGCTCGAAATCAGTCGTGGTCCGAGACGATGAAAGGTGGACGTACCAATGAAACTCTTCTTCAAGTATACATCACAGGCTGAGCCACACTCCTTGATATCCTGTGCGATCTGCTCCATCAGAGGCTGCATGCGATCTTTTAGTATCGTGCCGTCAGGTCCAACCTCGTCCGGGTCCTTGATTCGGCGCAACCTAGCCTAGAATGAACCGAGGGCACAGGAGAGGTGGAGGAGAACATACTGGAACAGCGTACACATCATCTGCTGCATTTGTATTTTCACGGCCATGACTTTCTGGTTATTCTCTCTTCTGGTCATATCGAGCGTCACGACGAGCTTGAACGCGACAACGGCGACTGGCACATTTGTTAATGGACATCGGGTGTGGTGAGAATTCGAACATACCTCCGACAAAGGGATGTATTTGACCAAGCGCGTCAAGACCATTCATTACGACTTTGACGGAGTCTGCGAATCCAGATATCGCACCGTCGATGGTTTTACTATCGAAAGACGCGATTCCAGCTGCTGCAGTGTTGATGACTGAACAGTTGGACTCATAGAAGTGGTCCAAGAATGATACTGATGGCGAATTACCGGCGGACAAGACAGTGTTTCCTGTGCGTATAAAAACCGTTAGATTGAGACAACAGGTAAAGGTCACCAACACGTACCCAGACTGTCGAAGGCTTGCTCTCTCTTTCCTGGAGCTTCTTTCGAGTTTTTAAGTTTCAGATAAGCGTCTGTCAGAGCATCTCCCGTCTCGGGAGCGGGTGTAGGCATTGGAGGCATGGAGAAGGAGGTTACAACCCGTCCCTACCATCTGGAGTGGGTTATATGAAAACGTGTTGGCCCCCATATAGCCCCAAAGGGTCCTTCTGCGGAATCCGGGGCAAGTTTACGAACCTCCAGGAGAAATATCATGCCTCATGGGGCTATACGTATGGTCAAGTTCATGAGGAGTTGAAACTTAAAACAAATATAGCTCAGTAACTCCCGATTTATTGATCGTCCCGGAAGTTGCCATCTTCCAACTGTGGGATTTACATTGAAAAAAGGGTGATACAGCGACTCCGATCAGCGCCCGCGGGGACGCAATAGAAAGTGAAACCTACGACACGGACAATCCTGATATCATCAGGACTCACGAGAATCAGATATCCCAATCAATTGGGGTTCAGATCCCTGCATACGAATCCCAACACCCGGTTGAGTTTTGTCCCGCGCACTGCAACGTTGAGTAAAGGGTTCGCTCGAATCTGATTCGGATGGACGAACATCTCAGGCAGCAGACGATAATAGATCAGCGACAATGCCGGATCTTCGAATACTTACACGCTGTCTCTGGACTGATTATATGATGCAACTGAAAGGCTCTAGGGATTAAAATGTCATAAACAGTAAATCGATGATATGCTATAATAGCTCTGCGAATGATCTGTCTGCTTGAATACAAGTGAGCTACTTGAGATTACGACACGAGTGAGGGAGAAATCGCTCAGAACGAAAGAATGCTTTCGCCGCAATGACAAGTAGAACGACTTTTGAACGATGGCTGAAGTTCAAGAAGGTCGTCTTCAAGTACGTCAACAACAAATTGGCATATCAATGATCGATAACCGACATCGGAGAGGCTTGGAAAGAGGTGTATATTGCTTACTTGCGTTGAACGCACAATACCATGTAAGTAGGCTCGTAAGTAACGTATTTGCTTTTGAAAAGTTTAAAAAGCTCGCGGGAACCGGGAGAGAATCAGGGGAAGTTTCGTAGATAACAAGAACGTCAATGACGAAACAGCGAGACCCACATCTTATGAAGAATAAATAACACAGCACGTAGAAGCGAGAGAGGCAGCAAGGTGAAGAGGCGAGTTCCAGGAGTAAAGGGAATTAGTTCACTGCCCGGTGGGTATGGGACAGAAATAACCAGGGGTAACCGCCGTACATCATTTGTATATCCTGCGTTCGACTCGGCGTAAGGAAGCACATTATTATGCGCATCAATCCCTGGTCACATTTCGATAGCTAGAGTGGGCGGGGATCATGTCAAGAGAAAGAGAGGTTACCCCATAACGGTGTGCACACGAATTTGCTTTTATCGGTAACACTGCACTTCAGGTGTTCGGTGGACTCACTAGCTTATCAAGGAAACCCACACTCTCAGTGTGGATAAGACTCGTTTTTGGTGATTCATATACATTCTCTGGTGGTGCACAGAAGGCACTTGTGAGTCTTACATAACGTAGTGCGTCTGAGCTTAGATTTTCGGACGCCGACCCATCCCATTCCCAGTGAATCACGGTTCTATGATTTGATAGATTGCGAAAAATATAGTTCCCAGATTTCACCGTATGTCCATATGATTGTGTCATCTCGCACAAGACCGGATTCTTAATAACCCAGCGGCGGGGCACTTGCCGCAAAGGGCTTCACCATCCCCACCAACACCATGGCTCCTAGCGCCAGCAACTTTTCAAGCGTTCCCATTCTTGACTACTCCTTACTTTCCAACGAAGCCGACAGGCCAATCTTCATCAGCCAACTAAGGAACGCCCTCATCAACGTTGGCTTTCTGTATCTCAAGAACCACCCGGTCCCCCAAGATGTTGTGGACAGGCTCATAAGCTACATACCCAAACTTTTTGATTTACCCCAAGAAGCAAAGGACAAGATCAAAATGGCCAACTCGGAACATTTCTTGGGCTACTCACGTCTGGGAACAGAACTTACAAAGGGTCAGGTGGATCAACGGGAACAGTTTGACTTTGGTACCAAGCACAAGTGCCGGTGGCAGAAAGGGGACCCTGACTACTATCGTCTGTGGGGTGCAAGCCAGGTGCGTTTTGGTTTCTCGGTCCGACAAGGTTCAGTCAATGATTTGCTATCTTCCAGTGGCCTGATGAAGAATTAATTCCCGGATTCAGGGAGACTTTTGAGAAATATCTTGAGGAAGTAGAGAGTCTCAGTTACAAGTTCAGCTCTCTCATGGCAGAAGCCTTTGGCCTTGGTCCAAAGGGACTAGCCCATTTTTACGACTCGCCCGAACTTATGCAACACCGCGGAAAGATCGTAAAATACCCTGTTGTGACAGACGGAAGTGACCAGGGTGTGGGTCCTCATTACGATGCTGGTTTCTTGACTTTGGTGAGCCTTGACTCGTTGATTCTGGCCCGAGCGCTTATCTCACGAGTGATGGTCCGGACACTAATAGCTTCTACAAGCTTCACCTCACACGGGCCTCCAGGTGCAGAATCTCTCGGGAGAATGGATCGATGCCCCACCTATCCCAGGGACTTTCGTCATCAATATCGGCAGAGGTGAGGGATAGCCCACTTTTCGTCGACTAATACATAATTCCTCCCCCCAAAGCCCTTGAATTTGTTACCCGTGGAATCGCACGAGCAACATCCCATAGGGTGTTGTCGCCTAAAGGGGACACACCGCGATATTCTGTACCGTTTTTCCAGAATATTTCGTTAGGTATAAGACTCGCCGATGAGGTCCTCGACTGTACGTTCTCCCCCCAAACCAGGGCTAATGTGAAACCGACAAATTCCATCCTAGTTCCGCCCGAAATTCTTAGATTGAGGGATGAGCGAGGGACAGTCGCCACAACTGATTGTGTGTCGTCATTGTTTATCATATATGAGATAGACACTGATCTGGCATCCTTAGCGGTTAATTTCTCCGAGTTTGATAGGGAACCATCAGGGAGAGTCAACCTAATAGGACGAGTAAAGTAAGTTGGTGGCCGACTGTGGTAGTATAGTTGGATTGACAGGATTGTGTTCAGGAGCCATCCAGAGACAGCTCAGATCCACTATCCCGAGCTCTTCAGGGAGATATTCCCGAGTGGTTACTCCGGAAAGGGGAGTGCCTACTGAGAGAAAAGATGCTGTTGTAAAATACATTATTGTGACAATGTGACATGATTTTGTGACCGGATATGGGATCTGCGTTGTTGTTGGACCTCTGCAGCCAACGACGATGTTACACTTTCCGTCCACCCTCCGGTCAAACTCTGCCAACGGCCTACCCAAGCGCACAGACAGTCTCAATGCAACCCAACAAAAGTCAGGTTCTAACCCAATTTTCTTGAAAATTGAAGAAGAGCTGCACGATGCTCGGCGGGTCAAAGCTGACGGACAGGAGGAGGATCTCCGGCTTGCGTTGGACATGGTCATCAACAGAGTAACTGAACTGGTGCGGCATGGCTGACTGTCTCTAGGCAACCTCTGACCTCCTACTCTCGTACGACTAGTCCTCGCTCTTGTCTGAAGCATACAAGACCCAAGCCGACCTCGAGGTTCAGCTCAATGTCGCCAAATCAAACTTGGCGTTAGTCATTTCCAACAACGAAATGTTAGAGGATGCCCTACGCCGTGACAACTCTGGTAGTTCCAAAGAGGTGGGATGGCGTAGACGGAGCGGCAAGGACAGCGATCCGTCCCAGGAACGGCAGAGCCTCGAGGAGTGGAAACACGCTGTCGAGCCTTCGGGCGGAAATGAAAGTCTGCCTGGGTCCGTAGTCAACTCTCCTCAAATTCCCCAAGGTCAGGAGAATGGACGGTTTTTCAAGTTCCGTTTCACTACCACCTCTACCTCTTCTCGACCGGTCAGCCGCCCCACTACACCCTCCGGTGCTGCTGCTGCAAGTTCTCCCCAATTACCTCACCAAGTTGCGTCACCCACGCTTTCGGCTATCCCGCCACATATCACGAAAGAGCTCGAGGATTTAAATTCGGAACTCCAAAAGGAACGATCAGCTCGGAAGGCAGTGGAACAGGAGAAGTCCAATTTGGAGGCCGAACTAGAATCGCTATCACAGGCTTTGTTTGAAGAGGTGCGTCATATCCATTCACCTGTCCGAGTGTGGTAGAGACCAATCACACGATCTATCAGGCCAACAAGATGGTTGCAACTGAGCGTATCAAACTAGCCGAAACTGAAGAAGAGTTGAAGGAACTCCGGATGGAAAAAGAGGCACTGAAGAGAGCATTACGTCTAATCGAAGGAGAGAACCACACTCTACGCGAAAGCAATGCACTTGCAAAATTATCATCTCCCGACCTACATGAACATGATCCTCCGATAAAGACCAGCCGATCACGATCGTCTTCCGAGGTGGCGATTAAATCACGTCCGGGATCTTTCATGCTCGAATCTAGTGTTCCCCTCCCCCCATCTCCAGCTCCCGAGGGAGACTTCACGGGAGTACTATTAACGCCATCGCACATAGGCATAGGCTCAGAGTCGCAGGCGGTCAATGACCCCCAAGTAACGCCCAAGAGAACACAATTATTGCCCTTATCATCCCCCAGATTCCCTGTTGAACTCGAAGGTTCCTCTCCTTGGGCAGATGCCTCACCTCTATCCACTTCTGCATCACCCTCTCCTGCACAAGCTGAGTCGGACTCGATCTATGCTACAGCAGCCCTTGCGATGAGATAACCCTTCTTTCACGTACTTTCATACTTGCCTTTTGCCTCTGTTGACAGACAGGATTCGCATAGTTACCAATCCTCGTCTTTCTTTCTTCTTTCAATACCCTTATACCGGACCGATAATGTTTTTTTTTCCCCCTCAACTCTCAATACCTAGTTCATTTACGACATCCCGTCTTGTTTTCATCGTCATCTACTCCTTTTGCAAATAGAATACATGATCCGATGCAAAATTCTTGGCTATGAGATCATTTCTAGGAAAGCCGTCACGCGGAGAGAGTATTTTTATTTGTCTTATTTTTGGTCGACACCATGATGAGACGTATGGACATTGGATTCCGTCCTACATATTCCTGAGGGGTTATCACTATCGCATAAAGGACTGCCCAGGAGTCGATAATTTCAAGGCTAGTATTGGTTGCCACAGGTCCCATCCAATCCTTTCCTGTACCAATACATGCGTTTGGCAACAATACATCGTTCATTGCGACAGTCGCATATAGGTCCTTCACCTCGTAGCACCAAGACCCAGCTTCGAATGCTTGATAATGGCAACCAACGGCGCGTCCAAACCCCCCGACAGTCCAATCTTATCACCCTCCGTCCATCCCATCGCCGCCAACATCTTAAATCCAACATTATTCTCTCCAATCTTCGGCGCAGCCTACATAAAAAAAGGCCAACTCAACACCAAAAGCAAAGCACACCAGACGACACAAAAAAAGACTCACCGCGCCAACCTCTTCACCCTCCCTATGCTTCGGCACTTTCGCCCCCCTCCCTCTCCCACCATCCCCAAACTCCCCAAAACTATCCCCCCTCGCACCGGCACCTCCAGCCCTCCTCACAACCTTGGCAATCTTCCACTCATCCGCCCTCCCTCCCGTCCTCGTCGTCTTGATCAAAGTCGTATACCTCGCATCCCCATGACCTTTACTCACACTCTTCAACCCAAACGCCAGCGCAAGCTCATGCACATTCTTCCTCGTCTCCTTAGACGCAGGCGGAAGAGCCATCGTTGACGGGCCATTCAAATCAGCTACAAACCGCCTTATTTGCGTTACGAGCGTGGTGATGTCAATGATGCGGTTCGGTACGACATTGATTGTAGGGTCGAGCCGTGAGGCTGCGAGCATGGCTTTACGACCTTTCTTTCCACCTTTCTTTTTGGTGAATGGATCTGCGGCGTCGATTAGTTTTTGCTCTTCGCGTTTGCGGCGCTTCTCGGCTTTCTTTTGGCGGTCACGTTCCCAAAGCTCTTGGAGGTCCTCGGGGATGCCCTTGTATTTATCTTTGCCTTTTCCTGTAAGAGGCTCAACACGTGGGGTCAAGAAAACGTAAAGCTTTGGATCTACATACTTGCCGGTTGCATATCTGCAAAGTCGCGATCCTGTATCTTTCTGTTAGAACCTCCGCGAGTTTCGGCATATCTGGCCAGCAGTTCCTGAGGTAGTCAGTAAGACAAGTGTATGTGTTGTAACTAATACAACGGGCGAAAGATACCTGAATGTGATCGTCGTCTTCTTCAGCCCATGCCAAGTTTTGCTCCAACATATCGCTGTCTTCATCGCCATCGACCGACGCATTCGCTGGCTTCTTCTCCTTTGACCTTGTGCGCAATCTCTCTAGCCTAACCTGGAAACTTGAATTCGGACTAAGTTCATTCTCGTCCCCTGATTCTTCATCTTCCTCCTCTTCATCTTCCTCCTCCTCCTCCTCTTCTTCCTCTGCATCCAGCTCGTCACCGCTGTCGTCCTCATCCTCCCCGATCAACATTTTCTCATCCAACTTTAACACATCCTCGACCTCCTCATCATCACTATCCTCACCAAACTCGACCTCGCCATCACTCTCATCACTGCTTCCCTCCGCACCGCCCAACCCCTCCTCATCCTCAACCCTAATACGTTCCTCATCTTCCACATCATCCATCGTCTTGAACACTCCAGCATCCCCACCAATAAGCCCCCCAACAAACATCTTCATCGCCGCAATATCCATATCCTCATCCACTTGCATCCCATGATCACCCTCCACATCCACATCCACATCTTTCGCCTTTTCCTTCCCTCTCGCCTTGTCACTCTTCACCACAGACGGCGTACACCCCACAAATTCGCTCTCTTCCTCCTCCTCCTCCCGTTTGTCCCGAGCTTCACCCTCACTCTCAGTACCCCAATCCAAATCCGAATCGCCTCTCCTCCGCTCTTCCCACTTCGGATCCTTACCATCCACCAAAACCTCAACCGCCGCATCCTCCTCACGCAATCGTCCTTTCCGTTTCTGCGCCGCACGTTCGCGCTTAGCCTTCTTCCTCTCCCACGCAGCTTGTTTCTTCGCCATACGCAGGGTCATAATGGACGGAAGCGTTCGCCCAGGCGTAGCTGTTCGTCCAAACTCCTTTTTTAGAGCCGAGGCGAATTCGAATTTGACTGTTTTGGTTGATGGGACCGCGAGTGACGCTGTGGGTGTTGTCGAAGGAGGAGGAGAATCTGGAGGACGAGTTTCTGGTGTCGGCTCCGGGACGACTGCCGGTTCTGGTTCTGGTGCTGGTTCTGGTGAGGGGTCCGTGTCTTGAATCGACATGGACGCGAGTGAGAGGGCCGCAGGCGGGCTGTATGGCTGGAATGCAGATGTATCCGCATTCTCGGGTGAGAGACTGGTGAAGTTGTCGTCCTTCGCAGCATTTACCGTTGTAGACGTCGCGGTTGTCGTGACCGGGGTTTTACGGGGCTTGGGGTGCGGTGCGACATAGACAATGATCTCTTCGTCTTCTGGGGGTGTTTCAGGTCTTGGAACCTGGAGGGCGTCTGGAACTGTGCCAGGTTTGGTGTCGACGAGGAATAGCGGTGGGTTCGAAACTTTGGGAGAGGTTATTTCTAGAGCTTCTTCGGATACCGCCGATATTGTGGCCGTTTCCGTATGCGTCCCAAAATGCTGCGCAGCCTGAGACGACACAGACACGCGTGTTTCCTGATATAAACCCGGGTTGACCTGACCTTCTAGCATTTGAAGAATAGTGTTCACCTTGACTCTGCTTTTGGCAGTTGCCCTACCCTGCTTGGGGGAGAAAAGTTTGCCCATATCATTGAAATCGACCTCCTCGATTTCCTCTTCGTCTTCGGAGGATGAAGAGGAACTCGAGCGGCCGAATGGGTTGGCAGATCCATGGAATATGCGTTCGATCCGGTCAGCTGTTGGGACGTGAGAAGCTTCGTCGTCTCCTGGTGCGTGCACATCAATAAGAAATGAAGTAGGAAAAGGGGATGATTGAGAGACGCACCGATTTCCTCTGCTACGGGCTCTAAGATTTGCTCCTCCTGTTGGAACAAGAACGGGGTGTTGACCGATCGAACAAACTTGATTGGCCGAAGTAAAGGTCGAGAAGCGGAGAGAAGATCGGAGAGTGTCGCATTTGGGCCGGGTTTTGACGGTGTTGATTCTGCAGACGCCCCGAGGCCCCGGCCGTGCCTTGGCGAGTATCCATTAAAATCTCCTCGTCCCCGTCCCCGCCCCCGAGGGGTATCGTATCCACGTGAGTGATTGAATCCTCGCCCTCTTCCTGGAAAGTTCCCGTTCTTCTGCTGCGGTTCTGGTGTGAATGTCCTGACAAATCCCTGGCCCCTCCCCTGTCCTCTGCCATAGGAAGTTGAGTGCCCGTTTGATGATGCTGGCGGTGGATTCGGTGCTGCATCGATGGTTTAGTTTCCCAATCCGAGTGTGCCCTCATCATTCAACACAGTAATACGCACAATCGGCATACATCTTAATAGTGAAATCGAGTTCGTCTTGCAGAAACGACGATCCTGGCGGCCTGTGACCCCCTCCTCGTCCTCGCCCGCGTCCGCCAGGACCTCCGCCTCTGCGTCCTCTGTTGGATGGTGGTGATGAGTTTCCACCACCGTTTCGAGAGCCCTTTTTGTGTTTGTTCTTTCCCTTGACCATTGATTGAATAGATGTAGAGATGGATGAGGTGTAAAATATCAGCACACTCACTTATCCGCCAAACTGTGACTCACGTCATAAGATATCATGTTTGGTTGCCAGGGTGGTGGCAAACACATTGTCACTGACCAGCCCCCACGTCATAGACAACGTTTCACTCACCCATGGACTACTCTCAACAACAGGCCACACACGACGAGGTCAACCTTCTGCGCCTTGTAAGACGCCTAGAAAAGTCTGTGGCGACAGAGAAGGACTGGGATGATGCGGCGGCTAGTCAGCAAGAACGTGTCTGGCTGCAAGCTTTGGGAACGCTCCAGGTGCCAGACCTCCATACGAAAGTCTGAAGCGAGCTCTGACAATCGGCCTAGAAAGTAAAGCATGGACGAAAGCTCTTGCGAAACCTCGAGCAATACGACTCCGACCCATCCCCGTGTGTACTTTACTTATTTCTATTTGTATCTCATTCCGAGACAAATGACCTCAGGAGAAAGTCACAACAACGGAATGATATCAAGTCAAAGCTCGATCGAATAGAGCTTTTCATGACCGAAGTTCAAAAGGTCCATTCCCCCTTTCCACCTGCAACCACAAACGCATATACTCACTTATGCTTGCTCTCCTTGCCTCCATTATCGCATATCTCTCCCCAAACAACAGAGAACAGAACCTGCACCGCCCAGACCCCAACCCATCCTTCCAAGCATCCCAATACCGGCCTTCTCCGTCCCAGAACACGACACAAAATCCCCAGAACAGGCTCCATCGACCAACGATACCCACGAGGAACTTCTCGGACAACGAGAGCAGGTCAAGAGAAGCCCACCCCAGACACTAAGCACCACCGATCCCCTCCTCTCACCACCTACCACCGCCACTTCTCCCTCCTCCGACCTCCTCTCACCAATGTCCTCTCTCCTCCCAGCGACGCCCACACCCACATCCTTCCCCCACTCTTCAACAACCCTCTCCACCTCAACAGCCATCGAGACTTCATCAACCAACACCAACACTCTCAATCCCCGCAAACACCTCCAAGCTTCATCTGCACTCCAAGAAGAGCTCTCCGCCCAACTCGCACAAATGGCTACACAACTCAAACGCAACGCGCTCCATTTCTCTGATTCGCTCGCTAAGGATAAAGCGGTCATTGAGGAGACTCAAGAAAAGTTGGAAGGGAATTTGGGTACGATGTTGAAAGAGCGTTTGCGGTTGAGGGATTTTAGGAGTAAGGGTAGGTCGACGACGTATCTTGTGGTTGGGGTTGTTCTTGCGGTATTGCTTTTGTTTATTTTTACGGTTGCTGCTATTCGTGTTAGTCGTCGGTGAGATTATATCGTGCCGTATTTTATTTTATTTATCATTTCTCTTGTCCCCTTCTCAATCCATAATGAGTCACCGGACCGAGCAAGTAAGACGATGGGTTTGAAATCTGAGCCTTGACCTTGGCCACGAAGAAAATAATATCCCCCTAATTGAAAAAGGTAAACGAATTTAAAAAGCGCAGTCTTCGCAGGAGCTATTCCTGAACATGATCGTTAGTGGTAGTGACGCGCTCTATCGACTGAGCTAGGAAAAGATATGTTTTTGATATGTATGACATGTGATTCGGCAGTCAGTCGGATGAACGTTCTAGGAAGCGGTAGTGGCGCTGACTGGTGCTGGGGAGGTATCAAAGTGAGTTGGAGAAGGTGGTCGCAGGGCTGGATTATAATAGGTATACCCATGTTTACAACTAACGGACCAACGATCGAACTGACCCCGTGACGCCACGGACAACGCAGAACCTATATAAGCGGACACTATCGTACCTTGCTTCCTTCTTCCTTTTCCCTTCATTTTTACACCTCGCTCTTATCTTCTTCACGCGTGTACTTCGTAAGAAAACCAACCGAGACTTCGAGTCTGTTCATTTCAGAGTGAACGTGAGTCGTATCTTATCTCTAGTGAAGCTTGCAGTCGTTGCTGCAAGCTTACACTTTTTTTTTGAACCCGCTTGAAGTCGCCGTCGATTGTTGAACGTCAAAGAGGGGGTAACGAGGATCAAATTACCAGACCCAAGAACCGTCTCCAGATTTTACGTGAACAGGTTCTTCCCGCCGTTGTTTTTGTTCCCGCACTCATAGTCACTGCATAACGAAGGGTAGTTCGACCTCTGAGGAAAATACCTTGCCAATGAACCCTACCGACGTACTGCATACTGTAGCCCCTCCCTCGTTGCCCTCTCCGGAGAACAGGGGAAAGTAAATTTATGCGCATATATCCATCGTTTCCTCTGTTAACGTCACTAGCCGTGATTTAGTCAGTCCGGATCCCCACCAAGCCTCCTGTTCCTGTTCCCTCAATGTCCCCTACGCATACACCCTCTTCCAAGTCTGAAGTCGACACGGGCGGTGAATCTCGGACTACGCTAAGTCCGGTGTTATCATCAACGGTGTCAAGGGGCCACCCCTTCCTTAAGGGTGAGTTGATCACCCCCTTCCAGCTTCGTGATGTCCAGAAGTTTGCGACGAACATATTTGAGTCCCTGGACAAGCCGATCTCGGAATCCGTGAAGATCACAAAGTATATGCGCTGTTTCGAGACTCAACAAGGTGAGGATTTTCGGGAGGTAAACCGCACTGCTCTCGAAAACGTCACTTTCGCCCCGTTCAATGAAAAGCTCTGTGCTCATCTACTCGAGCCGGGGTGGCACTCCAAGATAAGATCAAGCACGACATCATGTCCTCCTCTATGCCGACGTCATCGAATGGGCCATGGAACTGCGTGGAATGAATTCCGCTCTTGTTGGAACCTCTTCTCACAAGTCTGACAACTCTATAATGAGTTCCTTGAACTGAGTACGACGGTTCTTCTCGAGGATGGTGAAATCGCCGGCGAGGCGCTGAGTAATTATGTGCTTGTATTCGGGATGTTTGACCGCGAGCTGACAGGCAAGGGTGGGAATGACACCGTCTGGATCATCTCTGCGGTTCAGCCTGGAGAAAAAGAGAGAAGCGCCCAAGCGACCTAGTACCTTGAACTCTTCGCCGATGGTCTGTGCGCTTGCAGATTTGCCAACTCCTGCGGGGCCAAAAATCCAAAGCATCCTCCAATGACGCTGTGGGTCAGCGATCCAATCAGTAATACGGCCCCTCAGGCTCTTGCGAATTTCAGGATGGCATTATGGTGCAGAATCGCGAGCGGAGGAGTCAACCTCTGCGCCGGGTATCCTCTTTTGTGCGAGGATTTGGAGAACTAATGAGAAGATGAGTCGAGGCCAACTGCACTGGCGGTTATATTGGTACCTGCCGTGCCAGAGTTAATGGCATAAGAGATCATAGTAGGGTTGTTGATAACAAAATCATGGGCACTGGGAAAGAATCCATCACGACCGGGGATTTGTTGCCCCACTGACAGCCAATTTCCCTACCCAATCTTGGTATCTCAAACATGAAACGTCTTACCCCACCCCAGCCTGTTGTACAAAGAACAAGAAGCACATTCCAATCCACCAGTAACATCAAAGCGCACCCAGCGGTTGATCGAACCTGCTACAAGGCGCAAAAACTCGGAACAGCATGAGAGGAAACCAAAGAGGCGAGCTCAAAATTGGATAGTCAGAGTCAGCGCCCATTACGACGACTGCGGACAGCTGTACTCGCGTTCTTATACAGCATGTATTCAATCCTAGATGCCCGGAGTACAAGTGTCACATCCTGAATGGTCACCACCTCGCCAAAGAGCGCCCTGGAGAAAAATCCACTGAATATCTTAGATAGCTTATTGCGGACACTGCCGTGTCAACTTTGTAGGTTCATTCCCCGTTTGTGATGCTCCACGACTACACTAGCCATGTTTGGTATACTGCGACGATAAAAAGAACGTGCGATATGGGGTATGTAAAAGTGTATGGAAATAGTAAACGAACGAATGTATAAATGTCACCAAGAACCTTTGGAGTGAAAAAAATAAAANTCGTCGTCTTCTCGTCGTCTTCTCGTCGTCTCTCGCATCGTTCTCACCCGTCGTTTTCTCACCATTCCCGGCTTGCTCACTCTCTCTCTTCTGTTTTCTCCCAAATCTCTGACCTCTCGTACCTCACTTCGGTGTTCTCCACTGCCGCTTTGTTCACCACCTCTGTTTTCCTGGACCTCGGTTTCAGAGCCCCGTGACTGACGGACGCAGTCACCACCCCCTTATCGTTGAACCGCCGCCTAGTCTCTTCACCTGCACGCGCCAGTCGTGATACCTCGCCTTCTACGACAGCTACTCCAAGCACATTACCAATTGTAACATCTCCGTTCACCCCAGGTATCATGCCATAACACGCCGCCTGGGTCATTACCCACATCCAATCTTCCACTTGTTTCCTTAAATCTAGCTTTTTCGCAGTCACTCCCACTGGAACCTACTTTAGACGATGGCGGTGAGCTTCTCCCATCATCTCCCTCGAGCACCTCTTTCTCCGCCGCCTTTCGCCCCCTGACTCTGCCACCATTCACACCATTTATCATTACTCTGCCACTTGATCCCAGTCCTTCTCTAAAAATAGGCGAATACCGACCTGATGCAGACTCCCCGGTCACACCCACAAATACCACCCCATCCAACCGCCAGTTTCCCCTAAGTCCGTCTGCAGCTGCGCAATCCTCCCTAGCCTCCAGCATTAGTGAGACTCACGAATCATCATCCTCACCCTCTCAACAACGTTCTGACCACATTTCTCATCCCCTGACTAATAATCTGTTGCATGATGTATCTCCACTGAGGTATCCGACCTTGATTTGGGATCGGAACCGCTTATCTCCAGTTCCCAAAGCATTGAAGGGAGGAACGGAAGTCACGCCGGTGTTTCTTCAAATTTGAATCTCCTGCTTGTCAATGTTAAAATTTCAAAGGCACGCCTTGATGTAGATTGGTTTTTATCAACAATGGCTATACGTATATTATGAGCTTTGTTGGCAGATTATACGGAAGGGGTGGGTTCTGGTGTGAATTTGCTGTCTGATGAAGAGAAGTCAGGCATTGATCAGCGCTTAAATTGGGTGAGGTCGGGCTGGAACATCGGCTCTAGCTAATATGGTCACCGAGCAGCGATGACTCCGGCTTCCCCACGCTCGTAATTCTGAGGTTATGTCTTTTCACACTCTTTGACACTCAGGGCGAAATACCACCTCGCTAAAGCCTCGTTCTGGTACTTTCGGCGCACTCATGTCGCCGACAACACGAATATAAGGATCCTCCATGGCCGATGATAATAGCCAACCCCATCCCCAAGGAACCTTCAAACTACTAGGCTTCTCAACTCTGCTTACAGATGATCTCCAATAGGGTATGATACATGTCGCCTGTCGCATGAGCCTCAGGATAAATGATGATCACAAGTCACAGGAAGAAACGCAGACCCCAATGACCCCTTCAACCATGCTGGAAATCAAGGAGATTTTGACCGACTTTCTTAACCAATGCGACATCAGATATCCCCGCAGTATCTGCCTGGATCCGTCTTACCGTGCTGCCTGCTATGCCGACGCGACGAGGCGAGGCTTTGACATGAAGCTTCTCATGAAACCACTCAATGTCGGGATTGCCGTCGGCGACACCGCCTATAGACACCTGGATAACTACTCATCACGTGTCTTTATCGCGATGTGGACCGCACTTCTCATTCATATCGATGATTACTACGAAGTCTATTCCGACGGCTTGAAGGATTTTTTCCATTGTTTTATTCACAAAAAACCTCAACGCTATCAGGTCCTCGATCAAATCGTGACCATGATACACGAGATTCCCCAGCACTGGGGCACCATCTCCTCTAATCTCATTTTTACCGCGGAGATGGACGGTCTTACTTCAACGATCATCGATAGTGCTATTGAGGACGTGGAGGTCAGTGATTATCTCCGTGTATCGCCCTAGTACTCACCTCCCCATAGATCCAGCCTTCAATGACACCGGGATTCCCCCAGTTTATTCGAAGCATGACCGGGATCTCACGAGCATACGCAATCATAGCCTTCCCTGCAGACTTGGATCTGAAATCCTGGATGCAAGTTGTTCCTGACCTTATGTACTACATTGATCATGTGAAGTGAGTGTCAAAGTTCATTCATGTGTGGACTCGTCTAATTTTAGTCACTTAGTGATCTATTATCGTTTTACAAGGAAGAGGTTGCAGGTGAAAAGCTCAACTTCGTTTCTATGAGTGCCAACTCCAATGGCATCACAAAAATCGAGGTCCTCAGAAAGCTCGCCAACGAGACGGCACAGTGCTATCAGCGAGGATCCCAGCTCCTCCGGCAGTTTCCTAGAGCCTGGGAGGCCTACAGAGCGTTTTCCGTTGGCTATGTCGTATTCCATGCACTCTCCACACGGTACAAGTTGGACCAGTTGGGCCTGTAGTTTGAAAGTTATTTTCTTCAAACTCGGCATGAGCGAAAATAAGAGAAAAAAAATAAAAGACTGATGGACTCCTTAAAGGGTTCTCTTCTGCCGTAGCGGGGTACCCACATGGCTGCGTGGGAAATCGGATAAATTGGCATATTTAACGTACTCTGTTGTAGATTAATTTCGGGAGCTTTTACCGTGATCATGTTGTCGTCTCCGCCATTCGTTGGTGTACTACTCAGGTCAACAACCCCACCGGGCCCTCGCACCCAGCGAGCCTACTCGCTCTACAATAGACGAGTTAAGAGCGCAAGTGTTCTGAGATTGTCAATAATCCCACCATCTGGAGGGTTTGCAGAGCTCCACTGACACCTGTCTACACCTTAAGCTACGGTAAGGACGGATTGATAAGATGGTAGTCAGGTCTCATAAGTGCCCGAGTGCACCAAATCATTGCAACTCATCCATCCCTCTGGATAGCATTTGCAAAGTTGATTGACCAACTGCAATACGTGGTTTGACCGTCTTCTGTCCACTCCCTTGCAGCGGTTCTAGAGGTAGCTCATATAAATGGACTTAGACTAGGCTCACATCTTTTGTTCTGCATGTATCCACATCTAGACTTCCGACCGTCTCATCCTCACCACGTCTTAACTCATGTATGCGTCCGTTTACCAGTATGGCCAGCCAACCATGACCACTCCGGTTTTTGCGGGGATGTGCGACTGGTGGTTGTGATTTCAAAGTTGAGATAATCGGAACGACTGTGCCGTACTTTGCTAGACCTGGACAGGAGAGGATATGGGCTGGAGCGGGAGGTGTGCTTTCACCAGCTCGAGATCTGGTGTTTAACAATATCCATCTTAATCCCATGACCGCGTATTCGTATATGTCCGCAGGCAGTGTGGACATCAACGCTTCTTACCGATGGTCGACACCCGTTTACAAATGAGACAATTATACCTCCCTCGGTCGTCGAACATGCAGCAACTGGTGTCACGCTTTCCGAAGGCAAAATACAATACCCCGACCTTGTACGTTCCTCTCCATCGACCGCTTGCTCATGCACTTGTTTTATGGTTTAACTGGGTCTCGACGAGCATTTCGAAATTGAGTGGGTGGTAGGGAATGATCGTGAGCCCGGGGAGGAAGGGTTGGCTTTCAGGGGTGGGCTCTGTGGTATGGAGGGTCCGATGCGGCTGCGCCTAGTGGGACTGAGAAGGAGGGCAGAGGTTTGGTTTGCAAAAGTGTGACTTAGAGACGCGAGAGGACTTCGACCTAACAAGAATATGTAGATAGAATCATGGGTAGAAAAACGGGGTTTGTAACGGAGCTGGTGAGACCGAGAGAGATAGAAAAGAGTGGACTGCTATTCAGCCAGTAAGTATATTCACGCAACGCAATGCTTTCGTGAGAAGTATCTACAGACTGCGTACAACATACGGATGAGATCCGTTATACTCCACATAGTCAGTAGAAGCGAAACGAATCGAGTCAGAAAACCAAAAAGATGAAAGAAAATACAGAGGCAGAGTGAGTTGGAGTGAAGAGGAGGGGAGAGGCACGACGACCAAGTGGGGCGTTGGGGCAGTAGTCTACCACCTGCCAAATTTCGGCCCCGAGAATTGAAGAACGCCCAGTGAGCGTTCGGGTGGTGCCGTCCCTCGAGTCATGAAAGTATTTCATTTTCATGACCGGGGTCAATAGCGAGGGAGGAGAGGGACACTTGGAGCGATGAACCGTGACTAAAGTTTTGGGAGGAGGGCTCGAATAGGTGTTTCTGCACTAGCTTGCGCCCTGCAGCATTAAAGACGAAACCGCATCCCCAAATATCTCGTGCAATCCGCTCTATCAGAGGTTGCATGCGATCCTCCAAGGCCATTCCGTCACACAGATCTTTATCCTTGTCTTTCGCTCTTGCTCAAGTGTATATCATGCATTTCTAGACATATTCAGCGATCTACTTCTCCGGACTTTACAACGAAAGCTTGAGCAAGACCGTCCCACCCGACAACCTCTCTGCATCTCTGCTCGTCTCAATAAAAGTCTTCCTTGTGCAGGCTTTGAGTTCCTGGAATGAAAAGTCAAGCTAGTGCTTGATGAACTGAAGGTCAGATGACCGAATCTCCGGCATTGTACTCGACTCCTGGAGTGACATGGACAGGAAGAGCCTTATCGAGTTGATCCCGATGATCTCTAAACCTTGCGACATAGTCCGAGAACATGAACGTGAGACGAAAATGACTAAGAAATCCATCTGCTCGGAATCAGTCATGGTCTGAGACGACGAGCAGTACACCCACAAATGCCCCTTGATGAAGCAATAGATGCAGCATTAAACGCTGAACCCCATCCCCGAATATCTCGTGCAATCCGCTCTATCAGAGGTTGCATGCGATCCTCCAAGGTCATACCGTCAGACAGGTCTTTATCCTTGTCTTTAACTCGATGCAACCTAGTTGGCAGTTAATTCGCGTCACATGAGGGCTAATCCACAACGTACTGGAAGAGTCTGTACACCATCTGCTGCATCCAGATATTAGAGATCATGGCATCTTTGTCAGCCCATTCCTGGACCATAGTGAGCATCACAACAAGCTTGAACACATCGACGACCGCTGATACACCTGTAAGCAAAAAATCAAAACTGAAACGGCAATTTTGATATACCTTTGATGAAGGGATACAACCGGCATAGGCTGTCGAGCTCACTCAGCATGATCTTCAAGGACCCAATAAGGATGGTTTCGCAGGTCTTATCGTCTTTCTCCACGTGAAATAAGGTCATATATGGTGTAGGGTTATCTGTGAAAACGGTTGGATCGAATGTCAATTTACACGCTGTAATGTCACACAAAAAACGGCGACCATGGAGGTTTTCCTGAGAATGACCAGCGGGGCAATCGACTGCAAGATGGACGGAAGATTCGCTCCGGCGTGCTGGTTCAGACTTGTAAACCATCAATATACTGCCACAGACATTGTACCTCACCATGCTCACCAAAGTATAAAGCTGAGGTAGAAATTTAATAAATCTATCGTCCAGTTCCTTTAGAGCCTTGGAATCAAATTGGCCTAGTTCCTTCACGAGGTCCAACACATTGTTGTTGGAGACTTCCCTACACGCACGCCACATAACCTCAGAAGAGAATGAGTGAAGACGTCCAAGCATAACTTGTTCTTCTGAGGTTTGAACCCATTTCAGCTCTGCAATATTGTGGGAATCGAGGGAGCAAGGTCTGAGTAACTCCGATCATATGCTGGCAGCTACATACCTTGGGGCAAGGCCTTCTTAGAGCATTTCACCCATCGGAGTGAATTGATTGCAACATCATAATGCACCGATGCTCTATCAACAGAGAAGTCACCAGAGCGCACAGGGTGCTTGAGATAATCTCCGAATGAAGTATGATAAAAATGAACAGGACTTTCTTGAGCATTAGAAACGGAGGGTACGTTCAGGACTGAGTGCAGGCGTTTGAGTGAACGATAAAAAGTAGACCGGTCGATGCGAAGAAAGTTGGCCAGTACTTGCGCAGAGGGTTGTTCGCTTTGGTATAGAATCAAGACACCAAGGATCCGCATCGTGGTCGGAAGAATTCCAGCAGGAATGCTAGACAAGATTTGTCGATAAAGGAGATCAAGTGCATGCAATGGGTGGACCGCCCCAGGTATTCCAAAGCCACCGAGGAACCTGATACAAATACGTAGTTGCCCATCTGGGTCATCAGCATCGGCGTCACCAACAAATCTGATCATGGTCGAAACAAAGCCAAAGTGTCCAGATGCCGCGACGGATATCCGTCGTAGATGTGGTTGTGATGGCCAGTGGGAATCGAGTTGATCACTATATCGTAGGCGAATGTCACGGAATCCATCTCGAAGAACACGCGCTGCATCCCGCTGAGCTTCGTCATCATCAATCAAGATCTCCTCGCGTTTGCAAGTGACCTGGAAGTCTGGCTGCGACAACAAGTACTTGAAGTGCCACTCTGGTCGACTACAAATCATCCAGAGAATGGGAAACTCCTTCATCGTCCGAACGTGGTCACTGATGAGTTCAATGAACTCGCACTGAGCCACCTCACTTTTGCATTCGTCCAATCCATCCAAGATTATCAACAATGGCTGTTGGATAGTGGACGCGTGCTGGGTCATGATGGTCTGGAAAGGGTCGATAATGAGTTCCTTGAACTGGGCTCGACGATTTTTCTCGAGGATCGTGGAATCGTCGGCGAGGAGCTGGGTGATGATGCGTTTGTATACAGGATGTTTGACTGCGAGCTGGTAGGCGAGGGTGGGAATGACGTGGTCTGGATCGTCTCGGTTGTTCAGTCTGGAGAAGAAGAGAGAAGCGCCCAAACGGCCTAGCGCCTTGAATTCTTCAGCGACGGTCTGGGCTACTGCAGATTTGCCAACACCAGCGGGACCCAATATCCAAATCATCCTCCAATGACGCTTTGGATCGACGACCCAATCGGCTATTCTGCCTCTCAGGCTCGTGCGAGTTTCAGGATGGCACTTCGGAGGAGGGTCGCGAGTGGAGGAGTCAACCTCTGCGCCAGACATCCTCTTTTCCGCGAGGTATTGGAAGACTAGCCACGAGGTGAGGTACGGCAAACGAGAAGTAGAAGAGAACGTATACCTGCTTCTCCAGAATTGATGGTTTGAGAGATCATGGTCGTATTGTGGAAAACCAAATCATGAGCACCGGTAAAGAAACTAGAAGTATGGGGAACCATAGTTGCTGGACCTGTGGGCTGTGAACGATCAGATTGGTGTGTTCGATATGAGATTACTGACCTGCATTAGGTGGGGTTAAAATTTGAGCGGCAGCATGGACACAACCAGCGCCTAGATTAGCGGTGGATTGTGGTGATGGGGGACGGTCGGTTATCGTCGTCGATGCACCGCCAATATTGGAAACCGGTTGTATTTCGACATTCAATTCCTTGCGTTTTTTGGCGCGGGTTACAAATGTTTTTATAGTTTCCAAGAGCATTGGTGATGGCTGTTCTGGGATAAGATGGGAAGTTGATGAACACCGATTGCCCTTGTCTACATGTTGTATGCGGATGCAAGCCGGGGGTATCCGTGACAGAAGAATGAGCAAGTGTCCAACTGTCCATCAGTACTGTCAATTTCTGCGTGTGTCTACCTCTAGACTTCCGGCCATCCCATCCTCACTGTGTTTTGACTTACCTGCACGCCTCTCCTTACCATGATGGCCGGCCGACCGAGAGTATGACCAGTCCGATTCTTGTGAGAGCATACAACTGGTAGTCGTCATTTCCGGGTTGCAACACTAGTTCGGCGTTATCCGACCCATGTTTTCCTCGAATCTGCTAGCCCTGCACACCCTGCCCATACTATACTTATAGCGGCGGACCACCCCATGGACAGGAGATTACACCCACTCTCTACTTGCACGTTGGAACTCTTTTGGCCTTACTATAGCTGTAGTAAGGAAATACAGTACCTCTACCACGGGATGGCGTCACGAGTTCGGGTCTCTACCGTATCACAGACCCTTGCGAAGATCCAGTCACCCCAGACACCGTACTCGCCGTCGTGTCGAACAACAAGCACTTTTACCTTACTTTTCTAGACCTGGAAAGTGGGGATACATCTTGGAGCGGGAGGTGTGCAATCATCAGTATGGGACTTGGCGTGTACTTACCCCTATGTTGATCTCATTCACGTGCGATGTGACATCAATACTTCTTGACGACAGTCGGCGCCTATTTACAAACGAGAGGCGGCATTGAATGGAGCCGGGGCGTTGAAAGACACCCATAGGTTATATGGAGCATTCGAACTAGTCACCCATATTAACCGGGATCTATATGGGGTAGGGAATGTCGGGGGAGAGGGTGATTCAAGATGGACCAATGAAAATGAGCCTTGGAGAAATCTGGCTTGTCAAGCGCGAGATTTGGAAAAGGGAGAAATGATGTTTAGCAAGTCAAGATGTTGTTCGGGAGTAATAGGTGTATAGGGGCATTCGAAGAAGGGTTTACACATGAATGAGGAGTTTAGAGCGCGAATCACTAGTGACAAGAACACGAGGGAGTTGGATGGGACGGGAGGGAGTTCGGGTAATGAGTCTGGGGATGAATCCCATAGAGCTTCATTAAAAATCACTGGCACAAAACTAGATATCAATGGACAAAAAATAAGTAACATTAACGGAAAATATAGAGACCACATGGGCTCGCCTTACACCCCAAATACAGCCCCAGATACTAGGACCGTGGCCACGAAACCACTGAACAAGGCAGCAATGATCCGGAATATATAACCTAAGACCCACGCCCAATTATAACCTCACGAATGTACCTCCTAGAAGCAACACAGATGGTAGATTGGGAGTCAACTGACGTCAATTTTTGAAAATGCTGGGAGTGAAGTAGACTAGTGTTCCCGGTACGGGGGTTACGGTTATCAAAACATCGACTTCTGTATGGACAAGAGACTGGGCATTGTACCTCATTGCTGCTTAACTCCTCGCACCTCGTTCTGATCCCGCTGCAAAATCCAGACGAATAATCAGGAGTTTAACTAAAAAAAATGGACAAAAAATACGGCAGAAAACGATAGAGGGAAGAGCAGAGCTAAATACATGGGGTATTACCTACGGCATTGCATGCCCAGAGGCAAAGGCAAATTATAAGTTGGTGAAGCCTTCCTTGAGCAACGAATCGACTTGGACTTCAGCTCGGGGTCGGTCGTCTCCGCGAGCAGCGGTTTCGTATTCCTGTGTTAGCTTATCGTGATCGGGGACATTCAGATGCACCGCAATTCTCCTAAGCAAGGATTCCAATTTCAAGGTTAGGTGCGCCTCAATATTCGTCCCGAGATTGGCGATGCGAGTTTCGAGACCGGCGGTACGATTTTCGAGAGAGGTGATACGTGACTCCAGGGTTCCAAACCTCTGGTCGACGGCGCTCTCCAAGGCGTTAACGCGTGCCACGGTGAGATCCACCTTTTCGCGCTCAAAGCGTGCTGGCTCTAGGTTATGGAGCCGGATCAGGGGATGACTAGGGCTGTGATCTGCGCAACCCGGGCCATCCTTCTGTACTGGTAAATCTTTCTCCTCGCAATCATTACATATATATGTCTCTGGTGCTGAACACGCCATTAGTTGCATCCGCAAAGGAAGCGGGACGTAAGACTCACAGCAGGTAATGCAAGCCCAGCACGGAATGTCCAGGGGCCGTGCGCAGGAGCCACACAGCAACTCGGAGTCATCTGCCGTGCTACTGCGACGTTCATCAGCCTCATCCATATCCTGGTCCTCCTCGGATAGCAACTCGGTGAATATTTTCTTCAGATTTACGGTCATTTGCCTCGCTCTGTTAATAATCCCGGGAAATGAGTAGCCAGGTATGTATTCTCGGGATTTGATCAATGTGTGGCCGACAGTGTGACTGAATGTGTTTCGCTCGGCAGGTTTGTTGATGCACTGAGAGCAAAGGTTGAACGAGTTGGACATCTCGGGATCCATGCATGTCAAACAAATGAAGCGAGGTTCGATGAGGCTCCCACCACACCCATCGCATGTTACGCCGCTATGGAACGTGGTTGAGTATCCAGCTGTAAAGGGGACAGTCAAAGAACGTACTAATGGAATGGTAGCCTACGCAGAGACCAGACCATAGATTCCACACAAAGACGGATCATTGCAGGTGGCACACGAAGCTCCAAGGCCCGCCAGTTGTCCTTCTCCTCCCGAGTAAGGGGATTATGAATGGAAAATCTGCGGCGGCGCAACCAATGGCGCCTGTAGTAGTCGAGGAACGCACGCCGATCTGCACTCCAGGCTTGGAAGTAACGTCGGGACCAAAGGTGCTGCCGGACGAGATGTAGAACGGCCTCACGGAGGAACTTCCAACGAACTATGGCTTTGTTCTCATCTTCATCCAGGATGTGCCGAAATCCCCACACTTCCGCAGGAGTACGACGGAATATGAAGCCCTTGATCTTTTTCTTGTAGGTGTTAATTTTTGCCGTGCTACTTGCTGCTTCTTGACCATTTGTCGGAAGGGCAATGCTGAATGGATAAGCATCATACGCCTTCCTTGCATCCTCCTTTTGAGAGAAACTTCTCCACTCTCCAACGAGCTCCTCATCTCTTTCAACTCGGCTCCCGACGAACCTCACAGACTTATCACCGTCACTCGGCATGACCATATCGAACTCATCAGACTCCCCACCTTCACCCTTGATCCATCGTCTCCGACCATATACTGAATGGTTCCCAGTGCTCATCACAGCAAATCCCCTCAGCACACGGCGATTTTGAGGGTCGATCTGGATCTTGAGCTGGACAAAACCGAATCCATGGCGGGACTTGACTCTTTTCCCTCGGGTATAGACTCGACCAGTCCAATATCCGTCAATCGCACCACGGTATGGATTTGTGTCGAAGGAGTGAGGTGGCCAGTTTCGCCAAACTATACCATAATCCGCCTGGGAGTCGGGGTCAGAGAAGATCGGGCTGCCGCTTTCTGGATGCCCAAAGCTCTCGGGTCCATCAATCTCTCTCTTAGTCTTCGATGTATCCTGCCAGGTTGTAATGAGGCTCTCTTGAGAGCCATATTTCCGTGGGCTAAGCGCAAAGTCGTGGTACTACGGACGGCTCTCATTAGCTTTTGTCCACAAGTCAGGGGTTCAATCCTCAGCCTACCATGCCTAAGGAAAATGTTTCCAGGTGTACATGAAGATCAACATGTGTTTGTTTGGCGACCGCTGGACAGAATAATCATAAGCAATCGATGGAAGGAATGAACCGCGTATCCATACCTTTGAGAGTTTGAACGCGTTCTTCGACAAGATCCAAAATCGACCGAAGGCTTGTAGACATGTTTGGGAACTCATCGGAGTCGACGATACGCGTGCAGGCATAACGGAAAACTTCGAGATGTCGCTTGAGCGTCAGGTATAAGAGAGGAAACAGATACTGCGACGACGTATTAACAGAATCACAGATTTGAAAGATGATCGACATACACGTCCGATCCTTCTGGGTCCAGTAACAAGTGTAACAGTCGCGGCGCTATCAATATCATACTCTATTCCTTCTAGGTTCTGTCGAAGTTTCTCTTCTTCGGCACCCACGTAGGCCTCCGTAAGCGAGACAAGCTCTTGGCACACCGGACTGGACTCCTGGCTGGCTCTGGTTGACCGTAGGATGAGTTCTATGACAATGATAGCGCGTTGTCGTAGATAGCTATCGGCATAACCCCGATTTTCTTGAAGGACTTTCTCCCGGAGTTGATCCATCTCTCGGAGGAGGAGAATAATCTTATTTTTATAGTCCGCAAGACTCGTTTCCCAGCCTTTGTGAAGATGGACGTTCAGCCATGTTGAATAGAGAACGGCCAAACGCTTAACGCTTACCCTTCGCCCAGAATGCAACCCAGTTTAGTAAGCTTGATTGACGTTGAGCCTGATGACAGAAGGCGGGAGGAAGCACACGCACCTCCAACCCTTCGGACGTTCAACTGCGAATGCATTTGCTTCACTGATACTCACAAATCCAGTTCCATCATCATCGATAGCCTCCAAAATTGACTGGAGATTGGCAACAGTGAGGTACTGTAGCGCCCATCGATCATCGCCTGACGCTGGACGACCGGGAAGGGGCTGTATTGCAGAGCCGTTCGTAGCGATCGATGTCGGCTCTGGCGTTGTCACTCCCGCTGGGGAAGTTTCACTGGCTCTTGGGACTAGGGCATTGGAAGTGAACTTATCGGTGAAGTAATCACGAAGGGCTAAGACTAAGTGGCGGGCCTTGACGCTTCCTTTCCAACCCTGTCAGGCGCCAGGTCAGCGCCGCGTTGGAAAAGCGTCTCCACGAACCAAAAAAAACATACCATTTCTTTCCATAGATTTTGCAGATCCTATAATATTCATCAGAGGAACAAAGGATTTGTCAATTCTCGAAATGGCACATACAGCATCTTTGATCCTATCATGTCCCCCAGAGAGGAAGCTGACCATATATTCCATGTACTGACCCTGTTTTTCCAAGGCTTCCCTTGTTTTACGTTCTTGGATTTCGAGCTTACGGTCGAAATGTGTAAAATTCTTCTCCAACGCCAGGTCTACATCCTCTGACAGTTCCTTTCGTAGCTTCTCCTTGACGGAGTCAATGCGACTGTCGTTGCTAGGGCTTTCATCGACCAGGTCGTCCATCGTCTCTCCGGATTTTGCGACAAGGACTTGAATAAGATCGTCGCGCTCGACAACCGCCTCCGCACCTCCACTCTTTTCAATGAAATCCTGGACCGCCCTTTCGCGCGCGGTTTCCAGCTTCCCGAATAGCAGATCGAGCTTCCCTTTGATGGACTGAAGGTCAGACGACTGGGTATCCAACTTCTGGTTGGCTGCATCAACTCCAAGAGTGATATGGACAGTAAGAGCCTTATCGAGTTGATCTCGATAGTCCGCAAACTTCGCAGCATAGCCCGCCAAGCGGCCTTGGTAAATTTTGGATTTCAAAGTCTTGGCTACTTGGTATGAGCCGTAGCCTGAGACAATGAGCGGTGTACCCACCGATAAAGCTCTTCTTCAAGTAGACATCACAGGCCGAACCACACTCTTTGATGTCTCGCGCGATTTTCTCCATCAAATGTTGCAAACGATCCTTCAGGACCATGCCGTCGGGTCCGACCTCGTCTGGATCCTTAACTCGACGCAACCTGTTGCGTGGTTAACCCGGGGAGGACGAGAGCAGGCCAAGACATACTGGAACAGGGTACACATCATCTGCTGCATCTGAATTTTGACAGCCATGACTTTCTGGTTGTTCTCCTTCCTCGTCATATCAAGTGTCACCACAAGCTTGAATGGGACGACGGCAACTGATGCGTTTGTAAGCGCGTATCTAAAGCAATAGACTTGAGATCCCAGACATACCTCCGATAAAAGGATGGACTTGGCTTAGGCGGTCAAGACCTTTCATCACAACCTTGACCGATTCCGTGAATCCAGATATAGCGCTATCAATGGTTTTATTGTCAAGTGACGCGAACCCGGCAGCGGCAGTGGTAATGACGGCACGATTGGCAGTATAGAATTCGTCCACAAACGATAATGTAGGTGATTCGCCGGTAGACGCGATAGCATTCCCTACAGACATGAAAGAATAACAGTTGGTTTCCGGAGCAGGAGGCAACGATCACCAACACTTACCGATGGCATCGAAGGCTTGCTCTACCTTACCTGGACCCTCCTTCGAGGCTTCCAGTGTCAGATAGGCATCGTTCAAAGCAGCTTGCGCGTCAGGAGTGGGGACAAGTACTGGAGACATTAGAATCTGACGGCCTTTCACCACGCAATCCCAGTCTGGGGTGCGATTTTATAGGCATGCTTTGACGCTCATGTCTCCCAGACCTTCACTGTGGATTTTGCCACATCTATCTGTGGATCCTAATTGGCGAGGGATCCCTGCCACTTCAAGTCCATGGCACAACATACGTTAACTTGAGACAAATTCGAAGCCGGGGACCATGGTTCTAATCCGTCAGTCACTTTTGATTATGATGCCCCACTGGCGGCTTGAGAAAGCCTCTTATACTTAGCTCTGCCAGCAAGACGCTCAGCTCCCAGATACCAAAAGAGGCGACATTTAAGTTCTATTATCCAAGTTCAATCATGTAAGCAGAGCCGCAGAACGCTGGGTAACATTCAAGTTGTCGCTTCTGTTTATAACTCAGTTCGTATACCTTAATGAAGCATCTCGTGGCACACTCACCAGAAATACGCCGCACTCTATGATGAGTACCGACAACAATCATTTTACAACCATGATCGAAGCGCACGGCCCCTCCATGGGTCCGAGTCCCTCATTGTCGTCTACATTATCCAGACGTGGAGCCACATAGGACTCAGTCCAACCTCAAGCATGTTACCTGCGTCTCCGCGGCGCGATTTGTGCTTTGAATATGTACATTCTCGCCCCCAGGCTCATATTCTTGCGTCACAAAGGACGTATCGCAAATACTTGTAATGGATTACGTCTGAGAGCAAGTCGGGAGTCACTCCCACCCTCAGAATAGTTCATAGGAAGATGTTCTAGTTTAGATTGGTGCATCGCCCGTGATTGATACCGAAGTCTGTATGTAGCGATAGTCCTCGTAATAGCTCTTCCCTGTATGACTACCCCACTGGAGAGTCAAAGCTTCAACATCAGATCAAAGGGCATAGAAGATTGGAATCGTACGTTTCCATAACCTCTGTCTGCGCGTGAGAACCAGGATATCTAGGGAGGATGTTCACGCTGAATGATAGCGCAGGGGTACGAGTTAGCTCCATCGCTGACGCTGAAGTCGAACAGCTCGGTAGAGCAGTGGCGGCGGAGAGTCAATGCACGAACTGACCTTGTCGGGCGGTGGGCGACAGGGCGAGCAGAGATTCGCGCACACCGGAAATCTACCCCTTACAGCCCCATCGCACATTCCACAAGGCACACCTCATAGTGAGCATCAACAAGAGCCATCCCTTCTGTTACCATTGAAGCGTATATCTGCTTCATAAATTCTTCACAGGGCCATTATAGCCACATAGATGCGCAAGCAGATCGAACCTGCTGGCTTCACCCGAGTTCCATGTTTCTTGGAGACCTTACCTCACTTCACGCCCATAACCTCCATTCGATTTCTCCATCCAGTCATATGCTAGCATCGCCAAGTTATTGCTTCTACCGATAACATTAACGTCAACGTGGTTGTTCTAGATTGCAAAACGGATGATCCCCGCATCCACACACAGGGGTGCATATACGCGATGCTTGATACGGAAGGCAACATTGCAAGATCGCCCAGAATCTTGATCCGCAGAACGTGTTGATTCGTGCTGCGCACACTCCCTGACGCCGGTCTGTTAAGGTGAAAAAGGAAAAAAGGACTTTGTGCGATGGGGACAGCTTCTGCGTCCAGGGTTGAATGATAGTGGTGATAGAAGAAGCTTAATAGTGTCCTTTGCGCGACTTCAGCTGATCAGGGGTACCACATTTATACAATCAACATTGAGGCGGGACACATACGGCACTATTTCAATGTTTCGAGCTTTAAGCTGGGCACAACTGAGAAGACAATCAAAGTCTGCATGGAAGGCATAATGGACTTTAACGTTTCAAGAGTCAGAAAAAAACCTTTTCCTTCTCCGTGAGAACCAAAGCCTTAGCGGCGTTGTCGAGTCAGGTTAGCACACAGGATAACGAAAGGGGCGGCGTCTGTCCAGAGCAAAATCAACAAACGATTTAATGAGAACCTGGTAACCTTCACAACCGAGACCAGTCTAGAATACATCGTTGCCTTAGTCGGTGGAGCTGGAATGCAAGGTAAAAGCACCAAGCGACGACAACTCGCTATGATGCTTAAGTCGCTGGGGAATATGTCCGTCACGCGTGCCTGAATAAGCGCGTTGCGTGAATGAGGGCAGAGTTTGCATATAAGGCGAGGGAATACCGTGATGGCGTAAAGAGGGTGGATCATCGCCATTCGATACTTTTCCCAGCGGAGAAAGATTTCTGACTCCGCTTGGCTCTTGTGGGCAGGACGTACTTGCACGCCCGACGAATGTAAATTGAAGTTATCATTAAATGGAGCTCTTGTTTAGTTGTTTGATATGAAGGCTATTCGAGAAGTTCAAGAGCACTCCTCAATTGATCAAACGGCATGACCTCCCTAATAGAAGAGAGGAACGCCATGTAGCAGTGCAAGAAAAGTCGAATGAGGTCATGGCATTGCCATTTATACATGGGCATTGGCCTTATCTGGGATCAATAATGCGTCCGTTGTCTGAGAGGGATTTACATCATTTATGGAAAGTCGTTATCACAGAACTGTTCATCGAATCCAATTGGAGTTGTGCATAAGAGATCAGAGGCATAGGCCAAGTCATTAATTTCAATTGCTCGAGGACCCGAACGGGGTTGAAAACGGTGGAGTTTGAAATAAGCGCTCGGCTGCCGGAGTCTTGGCACTCGCACAGCAGCTGAGAAAGCTGCGAATGCTGAATGTGGAGTACGTTCGCTGAAAGAGTCGCAGATCTCGCAGTTGCGGAGGTGAAGAAGCAACGTGTACTTGGGGTGAGCGGATGACCCCTGAGGCCGGAGGAGTGGTGATGGGACGGGCCGTTGGCCGGGAATACATATCCCTGGGGATTATGAGAGTTTAGCGCCTCTTTCCCTGAGTCAAAGCTGTGAGGTGACACGTTCTGACTTTGTTTCTGACTTTGTTGCTTTGCCTCGTTGTCCTCAGCGCCCACCTGACCACATCACTCACCCGGGACCGCAGTCGCAGACAAGCATTTCTAGTCATTCCAACTACCCTTGTATCTCTGCACAGCCTATCACCCCTTACTATTTACAACTTGTCTTTCATCCCCGTCTTCGTTAACCACTCTCGCCACATTGGCTCCCAGACCATCTCTCCTGACCACCACAGCCAGCTCGATTTGCAAGCTGACTCTCTTCCCTGTCATCATCAACAGTTATGGACGCTCTCAAGTCCCTCATCCAACCCATCGTAGGCGGCGTCGGCGGCTCGTCTGTCGTTGACGGCATGAAGCTCGTCGTTCTCGGCGGAACCGTCGAAACAGCACGCAGGGTATCCAGCTCAGCCTGGTATGGGTTTCACATTCTCAACAGCATTTCCCTACTCACCCCCTCCCTCTCTTCACAGGTCTCACTTTGTGAACTGTGAGTCCTTGGCGCTATGACTCACACACCCGCCAAGCGCTCTAACTCCCACCCCCCACCCCTCCCCCCCTCTACAGCTTTCTTCCTCACAGCTCACTTCAGCGAAGAGGATTATCCTTTCGACTGGCTCATGCTTTGGCTGTCGCGGCGTCCAGAGTGGCAGCGTTCTCGCGAATTTGAGACTACCACACGGTCATCTGGACCCGGTGGCTCAACTGGCATTGACGAATGGGAGGAGGAGGCGGAACAAGATTATAACAGCGAGTTTGACAGTGAAGGCCGTCCCAAAACTCGAGTCGTGTTCCAGCCCACCTTTGACACCACCCACACCATCTTCTACCGCGGGCACTGGCTGAGAGTTAGGCGCGGGCGCAAACCTGACGGGTGTGAACAGCTGTCCATCAGGTGAGAACTCTTTTTTAGGTACCACAGCTTCGGGTAACCTAACGTTCTGATTCACTCTTCCAGTGTCGTTGCCAGGTCGAACAGCATTCTCAAACAGCTCGTACTACAAGCCAAACGCGAATACGAAGCCGAAGCTGTACACCGCATACAGATCTACTTTGCCGACTCTCATGGCTCATGGCGCTGGACGGACTCGCGACATAAGCGACCAATGGCGAGCATCGTATTGAACCCTGGTGTCAAGGAAATGCTCCTGGAGGACACGAAAGATTTCCTACGTTCTGAGAAGGTGTGTCCCCGACCTCACATATACCGCTTAATTCAAGTCCGTACCGTGATGCCCCGGATGCGTCACAGCCTAAACGGCCGCATGCATCACATGTGCTCCGGATTTCCCCACGCCCTGACACCGGCGGTTCCGTGCTCGTCCCGATCGCTTTTTGTCTCTCGGTATTGAGTATTTTTGGCACTTTGGACTAACCGACGCTTACAGTGGTACGCTGACCGTGGTATCCCCTTCCGCCGTGGTTATCTCCTTCATGGCGTTCCCGGTTCTGGCAAGTCCTCTCTCATCCATGCACTCGCTGGCGCACTCCAACTTGACATCTACGTCGTCTCCCTGTCGGCGTCATGGATATCCGACTCGACCCTCACGACTCTGATGGGTCGTGTTCCTGCTCGCTGCGTAGTCCTACTTGAGGATCTCGATGCTGCATTCACACGTAGCACCAGTCGAGATGACTCCTCTCTTGACGATGACAAAGACAAGGATAAGAAAGACGGTGAAAATGGGGAGAAGGTAGCTGGACCGTCTCGTAGGCGCCGCGATCAACTTAGCGATGTCAACACGCTCAGTCTCAGTGGTCTTCTTAATGCCCTTGATGGTGTCGCTGCAGCCGAGGGTCGTCTCCTGTTCGCGACAACTAACCATCTGGAGCGTCTCGACCCTGCACTTTCTAGACCTGGCCGTATGGACGTATGGATCGAATTCCGCAATGCCAGCAAGTGGCAAGCCGAAGCCCTCTTCCGCAATTTCTTCCCCTGCGTCGAGGATGAACCTCCCATTGACGAATCCGAACTCGAAGGCGTAGACGTCCCAGTCGAAGTTAAAGAAGGTCCCAAGTCCTCCACATCTTCTCCATCCAGAACATACATCCCTACCCCCCCTACCCCAACCCCAACCACATCCACATCCACCTCCACACCTCCCTCTCCTCCACCATCACCTTCCCGCCCTCCATCATCGCTCTGGTCACTCGCATCCTCAGCCTCATCCTTCCTATCCCCTTTCAGCACTACCGAGCAGCAACCCGATCAACCTCCCACCACCACCACCCCAACTCCAATTGCTCCCTCCGTCACATCCAAAACATCCAACAGCAGGAGTGTTAGCAGTAACAAGTTAAATGAATTAGAGCAGTTCGGTGCGTCGAACACTGCGTACCGCCCGCCTCCACCAACGGAGAGCGTGCTGAAGAGCCGACACTCAGCGGCACCCTTAGATAAGAAAATGTTGAATGAACTTGCGAAGAAGTTTGCGGATGGGATTCCGGAGGAGGAGTTTTCTGTTGCTGCGCTTCAGGGCTGTGAGTTTTGCGTTTTGCGTTTTTGGTGGGTTTGGACTTTTGCTGATGTGGTTTTTTTTTTTTCTACCCCTTGATAGATTTGCTTAAGAATAAGTCGCAGCCTGAGGCTGCTGCGAATGGGGTTGTTGAGTGGGTGGAGAAGGAGCGTCAGATGCGTGAGAGGCTAAAGAAGGAGAAGGATGCTAGAGAACAGAGGGAGAAGGCTGCAGTATGTTTTTCAGGCATCTTTTTTATTCCTACATTCCCGCTAACCCTTTATTTTCTTATAGCGTGAGAGAAGACGCCGGGCGGCAGTGGAGAAGGAAAAAGAAGAGCGTGAGCTCAAGAAAAAGGAAGCGGAGCTAGAAAAGGTTAAGCAACGTCTGGCTGAGAAGGAGAAGGAAGAGGAACTAGAGAGGATGAGACAGCAGTTGAAGGAGAAGGAGGAAGAGAGGAAGAAGAAGGAAGCTGAGAGGCTTGAGCAGGAAGCTAAAGAGAAAGAGGCTGCTGCTGCCTCTGGTGGTGAGGTGAAATCGTCGGGAGAGGAAACGAGGGATGATACACCTGTGCCTGAGAGTGATGACGAGGATGAGAATGTGTCGCCTTCGTCTGCTTCGGAATGGAGCGAAGCGTGACTAAATGGCGGTCGTGCTACTACCGGCGATTCACGAAAAAAATCCGTTGAAGGTGCCGGGGTACTAGACGATCCTCCTCCTTCCTCGTTCATACTTGTCTCAAATCCTTCTCATATGGACTCGACTGTTGATACAGATGCCTCTGCTACCGATGTTACGATTTTGACTGCTGCGCTTCCTTCGATGGCGCTTACGAGACGACACGAGGCAGGGTTCGCGTTGGTAGCTGCTCCGATGCTGCCGCTTTCACGCTTCCCCTTGCTACAAATGTATATTCTGCACATTTACGCACTCGTGCTTCGACTCGCTTCGCAGTTTGTCTAGATCCATTCCATTCATGTCGACATGTCTTTTGCTTTTTATGACTTGATACGTCAACCCCTTCATTTCTTGCTTTGGCTTGAATTTGCTTTTTTTTTTTTTATCTCTCTTTCATTCAACTGTGACATATACATAACGCATTCTCAGTTTTTGACAACAAACTCCCCATTATGCATCCATCACCCTTCCCCCCTACCCCCTCCCCCTCGCTCTCAAGGGTAGCTGTTTGAACCTTGAATGAACTTTTTCTTGTGCTATCGTTTGTGGTGAATTTTACGGCTCGCTTGACTGAGTGAGTAGTGGTACTTTGCTTGGGCGGTAGTACTTTGGAATGGTTGCAATATAGCTTCCCTTCATTGAAGGCTGTACGTGGTGTGGTTATTTGACTGGTGAGGCTGTGGATGATTGACAGCGCGCTAGGAAAGTCCGTCGTCTCTTTACGTGTGGTGGATCGCATTTTGAATACGTGGACGTTGGATACCAGTGTAGTTGTAGCCTTCACGATGATGAAACCCGTCCGCAGCCAGTTTGACCGCATTGTCAGAATCCAAATCAAGTCATATGAATACAAGGATGGGCACGAAACCATGGCCCCCTGACCACACATGTCCTACATTCGCCGGTTCATCGACCGCCTGTATCAGAAGGATGTATCGAATGACGTTCGTCGGGGTCGATTACAGCGGCAAAAATTACGCTGCTCTATCCCCTCAAGGAACATCGCGAAGTCACCGTTATACCAACGATCGGTTTCAATACCGAGGACTTTATTGACGTTCCCTCAACATCGAGCAAGTATTTCGAGACCGATAGACGTAGGCAATTTCTACTTGGGCATGTCTTTGAGGAAAGTTCTTTCCTTTTGATACACATAGGACGAGCAGTCTTCTCATCAAACTGAGATATATCTAGGGTATACAGAAATACATCACCGTGAGCAAGGGCTCACAAACAACCGGCCGCATACAGTATATCACACGCCGACTATGACTTACTTTCTGTCCACATCGGCTTTCAGAATACAACCTCTCCTACTGTGGACGGGGATCCGATAAACCTCGGTGACGAACTCGCTCGTTTCCTTATCGTGAACCCGTACGTGGTCGCTAGGCAGCTATGGAAGGATTATTACAGCAAGGATGTGATGATGACTCCAGAGGCGCAAACGGGAGTGGTTCTGCCAGACAAGAAACCACTACCAAGTATTCCCGCTCGAGATTACGCGAAAAGTCTCCTAGCTGACATCGCACAATATTGTAGTTGCACTGTCACCCTAGTTGGTAGATGCTTTGGCACTTTTGATTCCGCTGCCGCCTATATATACGGGCATTTTGTAAATGGCACCATTCAGGGCTCAAAAAGTCTCATATATCTGCAAACCAACACTTTGGAGATAAGCCAGGAACCACTAAGGTGTTGAGAGTCTTTGACAACTTTGATGTGTGTCCTGTAGTCATTGATTTCTACAATATCTTTCTGCCTCGTCATTGCTGGTGACGCGCTCTACCAACTGAGCTAAGAATGACACATTTAAATAAACCCGTGAAGGCTCACCAGCCCACTCACCACAATAACGCCTCTCGCGTTCACCCAAAAAGGATTCTAGCATTTAAGATAACCCTAATTTACACGATAATCCAAATCTATAACCATGACTATTAAGCGTCCACACGGAGTGCTCAACCGCACCACAGCCTTGCACTCTGGAAGAGCCTGAACCAGGGTCCAGTCCCCTTCCATGTATCCGCAAACTCGGGCGGGTACCAACTATTACTCTCCAGCGTGACAACCCGCTCTGGGTGCGGCATCAACGCCAGCACGCGTCCATCTGGAGTTTGCACTCCTGTCACACCTCCAGGACTACCGTTAGGGTTCAAAGGATATAACTCCGTCGCGACACCCTTTGAATCCACATATCGCAATGCGACGAGTCCCCGAGCTTCCAAAGTCTCCTGCTGGCCCTCTCTACCGAACGATGCACGACCTTCTCCATGAGCAACTGCAACAGGCAACTTGGACCCTGCCATATGGGAGAGGAAGGGCGATTTCTTCGTGACTTCGTTATCAACGATCTCAACCATCGACACACGACCTTCGAACCTCTCACTCCTGTTCGGTTTAAAGTCGGGCCAATCCTGCGCACCAGGGATGATTTCGCGTAGGTGACTGAGGAATTGACAACCATTACAGACGCCAAGAGCAAAAGTATTGTCACGGTTGAAGAAATTGACAAACTCTCTGCGGGCAGTATCGTTGAGTAGTGCAGAGTGGGCCCAGCCCTTTCCGGCGCCAAGGACGTCGCCATAAGAGAACCCACCACATGCAGCAAGGCCGCGGAAATCGCTGAGAGAGACTGCACCGCTGAGGATATCTGACATGTGCACGTCGATAGAATCGAAGCCTGCAGCGGTGAACGCCCAAGCCATTTCAACTTGGCCATTTACACCTTGCTCGCGGAGGATGGCGACCTTGGGACGGCGGAAGAGACTACGAGAAGGTTCGTAAGAAAAAGTAAGGTCGTAACGAAGGCCGGAGTGTGAATCGTCTTTAATGAGGTCGAACTCTTCTTTTGCTGCTGTCGCGTCGTCACGAATGGTTTGCATCCGATAAGAAGTCTCTCCCCAGGCCAGTTGAAGGTCGGCACGATTCGTCCTAAAGATGGTCTCTCCACCATGAATGATAGCAACACTCTGATCTCCTCCAGTATTGACGCGTCCCAACACGTGAATTGAAGTCGAAGGGAAACCGGCACCGACAAACACGCTCGACAATGTCTGAATCTCCGACTTCTTGACCTGGAACACGGCACCCAGCTCCTCGTTAAACAATACCGCGACCGGGTTCTCTTTCGATTGCAAAGAATCCAATGAAATCTCCACACCAACACGACCTGCGAAGCACATCTCTGCCACCGTCGTGAACAATCCACCATCCGAACGATCATGATACGCCAATACCAACTCAGGCCATTTAACCTTCACCTCCTGACAGCCCTGGAAGAATGCCTTTACCACCGAGGGATCCTCCACATCCGGTGCACTCGTGCCAATCTCCTTAAACACCTGTGCCAACGCGGATCCTCCAAGCCTCGTTTTACCGCCAGCCAAATCAAAGAAGATCAAAACCGTAGGCTGACCCACGTCCGCACGGAGCTGCGGTGTCCATGTTCTCCTGATGTCATTGACAGGTGCAAAGGCGGTAACAATCAAAGACAACGGTGCGCTAACCTCTTTTTGCTGCGCACCTTCCCTCCATTTCATCGACATTGACATTGAATCTTTACCCACTGGGATACCAACACCTAGAGCCGGGCAGAGTTCCATACCGATCGCCCGTACGGCTTCATACAAAGCCGTACCCTCACCCTCCTTGGACGCAGCGCACATCCAGTTAGCGCTGAGCTTGACACGGGATATATCCGCAATAGGTGCAGCAGCAATGTTGGTCAGGGATTCCGCGACAGCCATACGTGCCGATGCAGCGGCGTCGAGAAGTGCAAGAGGGGTACGTTCACCCATGGCCATTGCCTCGCCAGAGATAGTATCGAAGCCATACGACGACCGAGTGACTGCGACATCTGCAACAGGGACCTGCCAGGGGCCAACCATCTGGTCCCGAGTGACCAAGCCTGTAATCGTGCGATCTCCGATGGTGATCAAGAATGACTTCGAACCCACAGAAGGAAGTCGGAGGACTCTCTGCACGGCCAGATCCAATCGTTCCTTCAACGACGACACCGATGGAGGCAAATACGCAGCCAACGACTCATCAAATTCCACCCTCTCAATCTTCCTATGCACATCCTTCCTCGACATCCTCGGCGGTTTCCCAAACAACGTATTCATCTTCAACCTAATCACCTCCCCACCCAACAACCGATCCGTCACAACCAACTCCTCCTCCGCCGTCGCAACACCCACAACCGAAAACGGACACCTCTCCCTCCTCGCAATCCTCTCAAACTCCTCAATCCCCTCCTCACTCACCGCAAGCACATACCTCTCCTGACTCTCATTGCACCAAATCTCCATCGGTGACATCGCCGTATCCGCCACCAACACATCCCGAATCTCAAACCTCGCACCAAGCCCCGAATCATGCACCAATTCCGGCAACGCATTAGACAACCCACCAGCACCAACATCATGAATACTCTGAATAGGATTCTCATCATCTCGACTCACACACGCCTCAATAACCTGCTGACATCTCCTCTGCATCTCCGCATTATCCCTCTGCACCGACGCAAAATCCAACTCGGCAGAACTAGCACCCGACACCTGACTCGACGCCGCACCTCCACCAAGTCCAATCAACAACCCAGGTCCACCCAACACAACAATCCTCGCTCCAGGTTTAAACGGCGCCTTTCTAGCAAACTGAGGTCGGACATTCCCATACCCACCCGCAATCATAATAGGCTTGTGATACCCCCTAACCTCACGCTTCGATCCATCAGCAGACAACGGGACACTTTCCGAGAAGGTACGGAAGTACCCCGTCAAACCCGGCCGACCAAACTCGTTGTTAAATGCGCTGGCACCGATAGGACCCTCTAACATGATATCAAGTGCAGAAGCGATATGCGACGGACGTCCGAAATCCGTCTCCCAAGGTTGTTCAAAGCCCGGAATCAAGAGATTGGATACTGTGAACCCTGCAAGACCGGCTTTAGGTTTCGATCCACGTCCAACGGCACCTTCATCCCGAATTTCACCCCCTGATCCCGTCGCTGCACCTGGATAAGGCGATACTGCCGTTGGATGATTGTGCGTCTCAACTTTGATAAGTATAGGCATGTCCTCTTCGTGTGATTGATACAGGTGGTTAAGACCGGGGTTGGGCCCTTTTTCGTAACCCTTCCCGACGGAGAATCGAAGAGCGGGGTGCCCTTCGAGTACAGCAGCATTATCCGAGTAAGCAGAAATGGTACCCGTGCTGCTAATTTTTTCAGTGTTCCGGATCATTTGGAAGAGTGAAGCATCAAGGGGTCGGTCGTCTATCGTCCAAGAGGCATTGAAGATTTTGTGACGACAATGTTCAGAGTTGACCTGCGCGAACATGAACAACTCGGCATCGGTAGGGTTCCGTCTCATCGCTGTTGGACCGGAAATGTACGCATCAACGAGGTAATCGATCTCATCTGCCGCTAGAGCAAGCCCGAGCTCTTTGTTGGCGGCGACGAGTTTTGACTTGGGGTCAGCTTGCGTGCCGGATTGGAGGTCAACAGTGACGAGGGGTCGGGGCTCGTGGTGTGCAAAGATCAGATCTTCTTGCGGTGGAGAGAGTTGGACAACCTGAGTCATGCGATCGTGGATAAGGTTGGAGAAGAGGGTGAGATCATCCGGAGTGAGTTGTTGGTCATTGGTCGTAGCAAAGACATAGGCGACACCGCGTTCGAGTCGTTCGATATGAGCTCCAAGGTTACACAGACCAGCAATATCAGTGGCTTTACTTGACCATGGAGAGATCGATCCTGGCCTTGGAATAACGTAGGCAACGTTCCGACCCTTGGAAAGATTATCCGAAGTGGAAGACAGCTGTACGTTGTCCCCGTACGCCAGCAACTGATCAAGGACCTTCCTCCCCGACGACTCCGTATCCGCAAGCTCAACCTCAAGGTTCTTCGTTCTGCATTTCACAAGATGCACCCAGACAGCGTCAACGGAAACTACAACAGGTGTTGTTTTTCGGATATTCTGCAAAAGCGCTTCGCGTTTCGGCGCCGAGATTGACGATGATCCTAGAAGGACGAGCATTGCCTGAAAGCCAAGATTAAAGCACCTTAAGCCATCTAGAAGCTTCGACCCACCTCTTCTCGCTCTCCAGCAGGTAGGAAACTGGCAAGGTCTAAGATCTGGATGAATGAAATCTAAAGTGGTTATCTTAGCGATCGCGTGATGTCATGTGACTCCGCCCTCAGGGGCGGCCACTACCAAAATGTTTTTTTGTCCGAAAACCATGATATATTCTCCATATATCGACTAAGGAAGGGTATTCAGACAAAGAAAACAGCAGACCTAGCTCCAAGCCCCAAGGCCCTCAGCGCACCGCCAAATACAACCCCTCTATGGCAACATTTGCCTGCCATATCCCTAATCGCCGGACGGCACGCAAGACGGCCGGAGCTGGCAGAATGAGAATGATGAGAGGGACAGCAACCACCCAAATGGTGATAGTCAAGAGCAATGTGATGGCAGGTTTGATTACTAGAAAATAGAAGAGCGCTTGATAAGAAGTCGAATCTGTGAACTATACCGATAGGGGTCAGAGCGGAGAACAAGGAAGTGATAAGAGGATGACCAACCATAGCATAAGTGTTCTTGTAGAATGAGGTTTCTCTGACTAGTGTGCGTGGCGAAGCACGGCCAGACTCAATTTCGGATAAAGTCGGTTCGCGATAGCGGGTGAAGATCGGGCGAGGGGGATAAGGAGCAGGATAGGATAATGGATAGTGGAAACGGCTTTGCAATGAGAGCTCTCCTCTCGAAAATGCACGCGCGCCTAAGAGGTTGAAGAAACACAACACAGCGCCGAGTGGCAGCGCTACAAGCAATGTCGTTCCCGTCTACACACCTTCAGACAGGGTCGACCAACAGGATGACAATGTACTCACCACAGTGAACACAAAGAGGTAAAGCCACGCTACTAGAGCATAAGGGAAATTGATCACCACAAGATGGAGCAGGGAGCTGTAATATGCCTTCCGCCCTAATGGTCTGAAGTATCGCCTCCATGCTGCTATCGAGAAGAACCCTGTCCCATCACGTTGCTGTTCCTCCTGAGCCGCAAGATACGACCTCTCCTCTTGGTCATCAGTCAAATAAGGCTCATCCTCAGTCTGAAATAATGAAAACACGGTCTGGGCAAGCGATGGCGCCGCAGATACAGTGCTGGCATGCGAATATGAGCGTGGACGACCACCCACACGACGTGAGATGGAAGGCGTTAAAAGCAGTGTTGTTTCTGTGGGCTCGACAAAATCTTCATCGGTGTGCAAAGCTGGGGATGCGGGGGATACTCGTTCCTGTTGTGAATCCGAGGGGAATTGCTGGTGAGGCGAAGTCAGGATGCGTTGGATGTTTATACGACGCCCGGACCTGGGAGCTCGGGGTCTACGGTGTTGTGAGGGATACGGGGGTGGCGGGTCATTGAGGGGCACAGGCGCATCGCATATGTCCCCGTTGTCGACGTTGAGGATAGACGGAGGAACTTCTGAGGGCGGAGGGAGAGGATCTGTGCTGACGGTCATGGATGTATGTGACCAGAAGGGTGTGGTCCTGTTTGGCAACATCCCTCAGTGAGTCTTACTCATCCTCGCTCTGCCATTTTGGCCACTTCGTTATGAAAAACTACTAACTTTGTTCTCGAAAACCATTCAGCGGTGAACTCTCCTAACCGCCATACAAAGAAAGATAAAGAGAGAGGTTTTACTTATATTGGACAGAGGTTTTCACCTACTCAGGGTGAAACTGCAAGGGAGCAGGGCAGTGGGTTACGCGGACTGCAATATTGCCAGTACCATAAGTTACTGTGACAATCAAGCTGCTCATCCGCCTTCATAAAACGTAAGCGTGAGTCCTATTCCGCTGCAGTCGAGCATACCGCCACCAGGGAGAATGCGCCTAATAGACCGAAACCCTCGCGCTAACCAGTTGTCCATTTCGAATGGTAAAGCAGAAAGACCAAACATCCACTCGTCGTACGGTTCTTCTAGACCTTTCTAGGACCTGACACTCACAATACAGTTTACTCCAATCCAGTCCCTGACCTTCATAGCCCAAGAATCGCTAAACGCGAAGGGCGACTTCCATTCTTGGGGCCCAACTCTCTCCGTGAAAGTGGGTCAGAACGGATACACATGCAAATCTGATACTCCTCTCTCTCATTCTCACCTCTTCCTTCTACTATCCAACTGACGCAACGATCATTGTCACCTAAGGCCACGCCAACGCCCTACTCGTCAACTACGTCCTTGCCGCTCCTAAGCACCACGCCGAACCAAGTCCCAAGCGAGTCCTAGACCCATTCGAGGCACAAGTGGGTCTGATACGCTATCACAATATCCCCTACCGCGGTTACTTCTGCCACGTACTTCTGCCGTTCCTATTCTAGGACCGGTGCTTGTAACCAGCTGGATAAGAGCCAACGACTCGCACTGCATACGACAACGACCTCGATCGTCGAAGGTCTTTATCTATCCTGATGCTAACACTGGCACCGAAAGAAGACTTATTTTTGGCGATGTGGAGATGATGGATGAGCAGGTCCAACACGAAATGTCTTCTGTTGGGGTCATGGGATCCTAATAGAACAAACGGGACATATCTCATCTCGCTTCTAGGCTCATAATTCGGCGTTCTTCCAGAGCACTGTCAGTCCTCCCGGAAATTCGGCGCAGCACGGCTCACCCTTACACTATACGGAGCTCGACGGACAGGGTAGAAATGATTTTCTCGCGATTAATGAGCCAAGCCCTGTGTGTTGTCAGGTTCGCAAAAGGATTCTCCTGCTTGAAAGGGAGGGGTAGGATTTGGTTCACGGAGGCGGAGGGGAAGGCCGGGACGAAGCGGGGTGGCTGCGTGATCGATCATATCGATCAATTACTTTTAGTAGCCTGCCTCGCCAGACCAACCCCACGTCCGAACTCTTTCCGTCTTCTCCTCGTACCATGACTGCAAACGCTCCGTACCTTCCTCAAGAGCTCGTTGACAGTATTATCGACTATGTCAACACAGATCGCTCTACTCTTTTCTCTTGTGCCCTCGTCAGCAGGTCCTGGCTTCATTCTAGCCGCTGTCATTTATTCGCCAATATCTCTCTCTCGCCCCATGTTCAAGCCAATATTCCACCTCAGCGGTTATGTGCACGGCTGTACGACGTGCTCCAGGAGAGCCCTGCTATTATTCCGTACATCCGACACCTTCAAATCTTCGATGGAGGCCTTCCTCCACACCAGCGCTCCGGACAGTGGATCACCACGGAACGCACCCTTCCCCCTCTTCTCAAGCTCCTGACACATCTCAGGCAGTTTGAGATGAGCGCATCGTCCTCTTCCAATATACTCCAGTGGAAATCACTACCATTTACGCTTCAGAATGCCATATGCACCGTCCTCAAACTTCCCTCCCTCACCTATTTCCGACTCCACTCCTGGACGTTCCCCAACCTTGTCTCCCTTGCATCAGTCCTTTCATCCTGTCAACACCTGAAAGGACTATCCCTTTCCTCCGTAACAGTCAGCGAAGATCTCGACCACCACCACCACGTCCGTCACTCCGAACCTTCGGGTCAAACGAAACTCCTTACGCTCCCACAGCACCCACTTCTGGTCAGCACAGACCACCACCAAACGGACGGCGAGAGACGTCGACCCGACGCAGAAACCGAGCATTTAGATGATGACCTCTCGAGTGGCTCGGACACGACGAATACACGTGTTTCGACCCCTCGCCTCGAGGTCCTCACGCTCGACTACGTCAATTTCGGTTATCTCGGCTATTGGCTTTTTACACCCTCACAGTCACCATCACCCATCAGCTTTAGTAATCTACGGGAGTTGCGAATATCGCATTCCGCTGATCCACTCGTCGTCGAGCAAATCCTCCTCTCGATCGGCCGTTCGCTTGAGCATTTACATTTGAAACCTGGCTCGTGGGATGGTAAGTCCGCTTTCTTTCCGCCATTTAGGCATGGGTTCGGTTCCTCAGCCAAAATTATATTATGACTATCATCAGTGTTCTCCTTCGATCTTCGAAACAATTCAAATCTCAAGTCGTTGAGGCTAACTCTGGAGGTACCCGAGACGGCACTGAGTTGGTGCACCACTCTCCTGTCTTCGCTTTCCCCATCCGGTTCCAACTCGACTTCGTCTTCCATACCGACTACCTCGTCTTCGCCCACATCATCCTTCCCAGATTATGACCTCCAACTAACGCACATCTCACTCGAGTTCTGGACCGACCTCAAGAAGATATCATCCTCGCCTACGACATCTCCGTCCACTTCGCCTCATCACATGTCACTTTCGCTTATACCACCATCAACCCCACCTTCCTCCTCCCCACCTTCTTCTTCTCTAACCTTGGGCTCTCAATCGTCATCAGCATCAGCAGATACGTCACGATCCCGGCCGTCGCCTGATCAACCTCTGACTCCACCCCGTCGACGACCTCATGCACCTTCACAAGCCACATGGTCCTGCTTAGACTCGATTCTCTCACTTTTACCGAGTCCGTTAATGCAGGTTGATATCGGACTCTTTGCACAACCTTCCCATCCGGACTTTGTGCGTGTCAAGGAGGCTTTGAGTGGAATTCGTGCGAGGATGCATTCTGACGACGTGGAAGGGGATGGTGAAAAGGAAGGGGCGGACACAGTGCAGGACAGGGATATCAAGGAGAGCGGCGTTGTCCGGGTGTATCAACTAGGCTTGAAGAGTCAACGTTCGTTTGGGAGGATTTGTGGACCCAGGCTTAGATCCTTTGAAGGTAATAACTGAAACCATTTAGGCCGAACGTCGACACTACGCTACTCGGACTCTAGCGTGGTTTTCATTTTTTCCAGTCCGTGCAACATACATCCGAGATCAAATATTCAAGAAATGGACAATCTAATATAGGATGAACATAATCGGACTCGCTGTTCTGACACTCTCTTCACACCACACCAACACCACACCCACATCATCCCCGTATCCCGAAAGCTAACGGGTTGCCTCGGATTAGGTCAAACCGATTTTCGAGATGTGCTTGCGAATGATTGCTTCGCCAACTGTGTTGGAAAGAGCCAGTTAGTGACTCGTTAAGAGGAGCGCTGGCCCGTAAAGAAAGAGGGTGGGAATTTGAATTTATATCTACCCCCAACTCATCTCCATCTCATCTCACCACCAATGCATTATGATACCCCAAACAAACGACAATTTTCAATATTTAACACTCACCACTCGAAATAATATTTTGCGTCGCCTTGACGTCCTAGTTACGAGTCAGCAATCAGATTTAAAATCACTTTTTAATCAACAGTTGATACTTACTAGCATACTCGTGTAGTGCTGCATACGTATACGCGGCAAGAATGATGATGATGATGAGAATAGAAACCAGATGAGGAGTAGTGATACTCACCACCCAAAGAACGCGATGTGAAACATCTTTCTTTTTATGTACCTGTTGGAAATGTGACTTGAAATAACTCGCTGCGGTTTCGTATACGTTGGGGCGGTCGCCGTAACTAGTGATACTGGAAATCATAGACACCATTTCGTGAGTAAAGGACTCCTTTAACCGGAGTGGGATGCGCATTGCAAGTTGGATTACGTACTATTTGCGGATTTGTATCCCAGCCGCGAGTTTCTTCTTGAGCAAGTCCGTCTGTACATATTTGATGAGGTAAGAATCAAATATAGGGAAAGGCCAAGTGGGGCAATAATGGGGGGGTGGGGGAGGATCGCACCTTGTTTAGCAGCAGTACCAGGTGTGCATCTTTGAGCAACGGGTTGGAGCATACAGCGGTGAAGAGCTGTAGCGAGTCTTCGATTCGGTTGATTTTGGGATCTTCTTCGAGGTACTGATTATAAGCCCCGCAGCAGGGATCAATCGTAGTTGATCATTGGAACCCCACAGCCCGTGAATGGCGCGGGACGTCGTGATGTGGATTGGGATTGGGAGCGGGTATGAGGGGAGAATTACAAATGCCGTCGGGGGTTTAGCATCCGAAGAAGCGGATCGTGCGTTCGTCGGATTCATGGTGAAGGTAATAAAGGACAGAGGAGGACAAGAGAAAGCAAGTATCCGAAAGGAAGTTGAGGGTGAATCCGTCGTTTCGTGACCCAGTTGGAAATATGATTGGTGACGTTATTGAGAGTTTCGTGGATGAAGACGGCAGATAAATAATTTCCAAAGTCGGGATTAAGAGTTGATGCGTTAGAAAACAAGGAAAAAGAGTGAGAAGAATGATTGATTGGTTGCGAGTTCTAGCGAACCCACCTGATCATATGCGCTAATGGGTGCTAACGAATGTTTGAGTGTCAGGTGTGTGTTCAAATCATAAGAAGTCGAATTTTAGTGTTAATCTTACCTAGGAAAATAATTGCCGTTGCTGTATTCGAAAGAAGATGAGTCATCGTGTCCGAACCGTCAGAAAAATGAATGCGCAATCTGATAATGCACTGATGCAACTTAAACCATCAGGCATCAAGTTTCATGGAGACATGAGAAATGGATGTCATGTCTGGACAAAGAAGTCGGATTGAAGGTGAATCAATATAAACACTCACCGTCATCGAAGTAGGGTACCCATGCTTGTCTCTGATAAGTAAAAGTTATTTTCAGTTACATTTTAGTCGTTCAAATAAAGCTTACTTGACCGCGCTGTTGATCACAAAACCAACGAACATGATGCCATCATGATGGAAGATGATAGGAAGTTGTTAAAAGGACAAGAGAAGATAATGATGACCAATATCCAATGGTAATCAAGGCAGACGGCGGAGATAAACGATCCTTTCTTCCAGGGAAATTGATAGGACTCACCGCGCCCCCAACATCATAAATCTTCCATTTATACGAAACTCCAGCCATAGAGATTGGGAATGAATGTTCCATAACGCCCAGTGTTTGCAACCGAACGTTGAGAATATCGTCTGTGGGGGCATTAGATATTAGTCCGACAAGTTCGACGATGCAACGCAAAAACTTGATTGACCTGTCGTAGGAATATAGTCGGGTTCGGCTATGCGAGCGATTTCGTCAAGGAAACTATCACATAGACAAGATCGCAGCCCAAGATAAGTCCGTTACAGCGGGGAAAGCGAGAAATTGAGAAACCCAAATGGAGAATAGACTGAGGTGGACTCACAATGATGCCGAGTCTTCCAGTCGGACCTTCCGATCATGCACCAATAGCTTTACAGTTGGATGCGCCCAAAGCGTCTGCACGTCACCGAGAGAGCTCCCGAGTGTCTTTGCAGCAAGATTTGAGACCTCAGCTATTCGTGCAGCTGACTCGACACTCTTGACATCATTTTGGGATGGACCTCCCACCAGCGCTTGCCACCCTGAGCGCACGAATGCCCCTGCCCTTCCCCCTGATCCAATCGTTACCCCGCCACTCAAGTGTGATGCGAGGGAATCTTCCAGGGTGATCAACGGGAGGAGCTTGGTCCGAAGTGCTGAGATCTGCTCTTGAACTGCTTGGGGCGCTTCTAAAGTGGGACCATGCGCCGAGAATTGGTATTCGAGTTCATTGAAAATCAGGCGAACAGCCTTGATGATGTTGAAATACACCACTGGCTTCCAGCATGGTCGCTCGCCGTCCAAGGATTTCGATGCATAGTAAAGCTGGAATTGCTTTTGAAGTGTCGACTTGCCTATAGGATGTTCGGTTTGTAAGACGCTTTGAGAATCCGATTCAAAGTAAAGTATGGTTACCAGACTCTGCCTGACCAAGGAGCATCACTAGAGGCGTTTTCGTCTTCACGAGTCACGAGCGCCAGAGCGAAGAAACTGGCCTTTGACTTCTCTTTTCCTCTCTTCCTTGCGCCTAGCATTATCCTTCTAGAAAACAAGCAAATCATCGAACGCTAGTGACACCCGGCATCTGAATGAGAACAAACCTTGATATCCTCTTCAATCATGCGATTTAAAGTCTCTGCATCCTCCTTGGGAGGTGCAGCATCCACTGGAGCAACGAAACTGCTGATACTCGACCGTCGAGCCATGGAGGTACTTGAGCGCCAATTGGAAGAAGGAGTGAAAAGAACGTAACGTGAGGGCTTAGGAGAGTATAAGGTATAAATCAAAAAGAAGCCAGGAGTGACATGCCGTGGTGAAATTGATTCCATTGAACCATGATGCTAGTCCAATCAACCAAAGCTGTATCCACCACATCACCTCACAGGTTAGCATCATTTCGATGGCCATAGGCGGCCGTCGAGGAACTGCACTCCTGCTCGGATACCATCTACGTCCGGGATTGACTTAACCCTAGAGAGAAAAAGGGAAATCACAACGAAGCATGAACCTGTGGCTACCGATTCAGGCAATATGATGAATTGAGTTTCCGCGGTCCGGCACAAGGAACACAATCAACAACATGCAGGGCTGCAGATCGTCGTCGTCCTAGTCCAGGAGCTACTCCGCTGGTCACTGTTTTATTAATGTATGTAGATGTGACTGCTTCATAAAGACCCGTCTCCGCCGCAGAGCACCAATTTCCTGACGATTCATGTAAATGCCAATCAACTTCCTCCTTTCAGGAAATTCTACAAGATACGGAGGGGAGTTACTCAAAGACAGATCAGCAAATCAATATGATCACAACGTTGGCACAGTGGAATGATGAGGCTTATAGATACCGCATTTTCTAATACTGCGAACACTTGTTCGAGACTTGTGTCATCTCTTGAGCGCCGTTCCTCTTCGTGCTTCAACCTTCTGGATGATCAGTGATTCTAGCTCGGGGAGATGTAAGTTGTGCGCTGCGGACGCAGAAGTATACTTGGAGAATCCTAATAAGATCCTAAATATACCTAAGGAGCCCGGATCTAGACTCTACCCTATTTTACCCGACATGAATGTATTGCCCTGCACCGCAAAAGGGCCCATACCTTTGCTCAGCATCAATATTGTAGTGAGCTCATGTGTCCTGTCTCAACTGCATGGTTGTAATATATAATCGGCACGATCACGGTCATCAGCTTCAACCACGCATGGACGTTGCTAGATGGCATTCTAACAACCGATCAGCGAGCGGGTGCAAAGCCCTGTAATGAATTATAAAACGTCATAGGTATTAGCGTGCAAGAACTCCGAGTTGCCTTTCTTCTGGAGCGGAGTATCGGATGTCATCAAGGAGTGACTAGAAAGGTCGCAGGGAGTGTCCGACAATGTCCCAATTCCCAAACACAATCCAAAGCGATATTTGATGTCTAACATCAACACCCTTGCCTGTGAGATATCGAGAGGTGAATCGATTCAGATTTCGCCTGTAAAGTAGCTTTGAAAGGTAAAAGAAGGTGGTCGTCCCAGCTCCAAAGCGTAGTGCCCGACAGGAGGGGAAACACCTGTTGAGTCCCTCTCAAACGGAGGTGTTAGATGCTCCAAGATACGGCGCGAAAACTTCCACTGGAATATCGCAGTTCAATTGTCTTCTGATCAACGGGGGAAGATACTTGTTCTTTTCGGTTTTTTTTTTTTTTTTTTGGTGATACGTTGACTTGAAAAGGACTCGGATGAGGGAAAGATGGCGCGCGCTCCATCGCTCGGAGTTAATGACGTAGACGACCCTTGTGAAGCTAAGAGGTTGGGTTAATGTTCTGACTGAGTCAAACGTCAACATAAACATGCCCAAAAAACGCAACCCAGGTGATCGTCAAGACAGGGTACTTGACGCTACTGAAAATTTCGCCCGAAGGTGGTAGGCTGGTGACAAAAAAGTCAATTGTCCAGAGCCTTGTGCAAGCCGAGGCTTACACCGGAGTAGAGTGACAACGGAACGGACGGGTTTCATCTAGGAAAACTAGATTAATGCAGGACAGGAGAGAGGAGATGTATCTTCCTTTTCACCATCATCAATAGTATCTCGAGTCCAACGTATTTTCCCGTCCCGTTCTTTAGTGAGGCCGACGTACCGTATACGGCGCCTTTCCACCTTGTCACTTTGTCGTACTAGTGGATACGCAAATTTCGGCGCATCTTCATAGAAGATGAGAACAAGGCTAACGTTAATTCGAACTTCTTTCATGGATTCGTTCCAACGTTACCTTTCCGTCTCTTTTCAACTTGATTCGTGGTTAACGGAAGCACGCAGTTTCCAAACACATTAACATACGCATACCGTTTGGAGCCAATAAAAATCGCCCCTCTCATCTTTTCTCCTATTGATAAATCCCAAAAACTTCAGACACAGCTTATGATCCAATAGTACAATAAAAACGAATAACCATTTACGCCCAAAAGTCATAGAAGTAATCAAACCACCAATAACCGATTCATATTCCTAACCGCCTCTCACGCCATATCCGCAGTCACCTCGCGAGAAATCTCATCCTCAACGATCCTACTCCCGACAACCGAGCCTTTATCCTCCTCACAAGACGGAGTCTCCAAAACCCCAACTCCGACCACCGCAGTAAATTCCTCAGGGGACACGTTCACACCCAGACTGGGCTGCTTCATTAACCACATCTGACTCAATCCCTCCAACCTCCTCAGACACCATAGTCGTCTGTAAGACCTGCTTTTCCCGGACTACACTCGTTTCCTCCCCGAGCCCTTCACCAACCCCAACCACATCACCAGCTTCCAACAGACTTGCCTCTTCATCCCCGTCATTCTTCAACTCTTCATTCACCTCAGCAGCTTCCTTAACCTGCGCACTCTCCTCTTTCACACCCTCCACAGATGCTTTTACACCTTCATCCTCCACCATTCGGCCTTTCCCAATATCAGCCTTCGTTTTCATGCTACCAACTCTAGCATTTCCAGCTACCTTTACACCTCCTGCCCTCGAGCTAGTAGACTTCGGAACCGATGCCTTTATCGCTGTATTCGCCTTGTTCCGTGTCGTTGCCGCCAGTGCGGTAACACGAGGCGTAACAGATTTCTTCACTGAACCAACACCAAAACCAGGCATTGACTTCGCAACAACAGTAGACTTAACAGTCGAAGCGGACGAGGCAGCCGTACGAACAGAGGCCGAAGTCAAGGGCCTCGAAGTAGAAGCTGACGTAACCGGTCTGGAAATGTTACGGGTTGTAGTGGTAGACTGTGCGGTTGTCGGGCGAGTGGTGGTGGTGGTGGTGAGACGACGCGTGGAAGGTGTCACAATTGACCTGGAGGTGGTGTTGGTCGCGCGTGTTCCAGCAGTTGAAGCTGGTCGGGCAGTAGGTTTCGCTATGGGTGCTTTGGTGGATACAGAAGTTGCAGGACGACGTGTAGATGCAGACGTAGCAGGTCTTGAAGTAACGCGAGAGGTAGTTGAGGTGGACACAGGAGCACGGGAAACCGTGGATGTGGGAGGTTTGCAAGTAGTGGAGGGTGTTACAATTGATCTAGAGGTGGTGTTGGTTGTGCGTGTTCCAGCAGTTGAAGCTGGTCGGGCAGTAGGTTTCGCTGTGGGTGCTTTGGTGGATGCAGAAGTTGCAGGACGACGTGTAGATGCGGATGTAGCAGGTCTTGAAGTAACACGAGAGGTAGTTGAGACCAGGGCGGAGGTAGCACGAGAGGTAGATGTGGCCGTAGTAGTGGATTTCGCCGCAGTACGGCTGGAAATTTGCTTCGAAGGGCGAGAGTCGTCGTCAGAGTTAAGGGAGGGGAGGGAGAGTGAGTCCCATCTCATGAAATCATTATCGGAGAGTTGAAATTCGAAAGTCGGGGGTGGAACTTCTACATCTGGATAGTGGTAGACGCTACGCAGGGCAGCTTGGCCAAGAAGTTCGTAGTTTGGGAGATCAAAGTCAAATGGAGGTTGATATGCGATGTCTGAAGACGCAGTTGATGTAAGTATACGGCTAGAAACGTAAGAGTAGCATTTACTTAGGGTATTTGGTGGCATATACTCAATCTCGTCGCCACCATCGATGACTTCATCCTTCTCCTCTACCTGCTCCATTTCAGGTAAGACAATCTCATCCTCACTCACATCCCAATAGTTCCCCTGATTCGCAGGGGTCTTAAAATTATCGGCAGTGCTTTTCGGAGCACGTAAATGTTTCCTGGTAGAGCTTGCTCGAGCAGACCCGCTGTCTGGCGTCGGTGCGTAAAGTTCGAGAGGCTTGTTGACGTTTAGAAGTTTCAGATGCTTTTGGTCCGGAGCGGGTGTGTTATAGTTATTAAGAACCCGGTTCGCAAAGGGCGTTTTATCGGCAAGCGGTTTGGAGGGACGGGTGATAGGGTGACTGGGCGCTTTGGCTGATCCAAGTGCGTCCTTCAACATTCGTTGGGGTTCTATGGTGTCCCGTCTTTTATCAGAGCCAGATACTATGACTCGGAGAGGGGCATGAAGCACTTACGCACGGTCTTGGGCTGAAAAGGTGTCCGCATAATATTGACCTTGCCTTTTGCATTCTGAATGGTCATGGCGCCCTGGTATGCATTTTCGCCACGGCTCTTGGCATTCCTGGCGGGTGTTTTTGTAGGATAGTAGTGTACGTCCGGATCGATATGAACTGCTCGTGTGCTGAGCATGGTGTTGGTAGACGCGAATGAGACAGTGACATTCAATTTCTGAGGTTGAACGCGATTAAGCTCGTGATTTGGCACGTGGTCGTGTTCAGGAGTCAGATGACAATATTTCTGTTTGGTAGATGCTTGCCGTTCTTTTTACAAGTATCTCCAAGCACTAATCGTTGATGTTGATATAGATAAGTATTCCCGAAGGCGGGTGCCAGTACGCAACCATAACCAACCTGTCAATTCACCCTCGACGTAGGCAATCCGTTTCGCCTTTTGTGTGTCTCCCACACTCCTGTGCCGTCACACCTGCGTCCATGGACCCACAAACGAAACATCGAGCATCAAGAGCACTCTGTCAAAGATATGGAACGAGCTCGATATTGAGTTCAGGAGGTCCTGTTGACTGTGGAGGAAAGGGGGAGACTTTACGGTGAACTGCAGAAAAGCTCGAGGAATAGAGCATGAAGGAATACAAGAAGGCACTCCAAACGCGAGAAAATTCGCCCCGAATCGCCTGCGGAAGTGTGATTATTTCGCCAATCGTCGCATTTGGTAAATTATGTCCCCCAGCAAAAGCACATGTCAACAGGAATTCATCACTGTCCTTGAAGTTGTACATATCGCACGAACATCGGAGTATCGCATATTATCGCACATCTCCTCGTGATCTTTCACGGGGACATGCGAACGAAATGCCTCTCCAGGGAATGAATTGTGAGGTGTGATATGGGCGGGCTGCCATCCGTCATACCAAATTCTAGAACCATAGACCGTGTACATGGTGTAACTCGCCACAAAATGCGTGGTGATGGTGGAAATGGGAACTGTCTGGCAAGTCCAGACTCAGACAGACACGTGTGTCAGAACCGGAATACTTAATCTGCACATCACGCTGTAGGACTAGCACGGCAGCTGTGTTTATCATACGATAGGGACCGGTTTTCGATGGCCATGCATTGTTGCTAATAAACCATCAACATGTCGTTGATGTTGTGAATGTAGGAAGGTCACACTGTGTCATTCGCATATGGTGCCAGAGTGTCGGTACTGCTGGGAGAAATCGGAAGCATTCTCATTGGTTACTCGTGCAACTAGTGCTACCTTGTTTCAAGGGAATGAATTGAGTATGAGCTGGAGCTATTGGAGAGTCTCGGTCAAGTCCAGATGCTCATACATCCCTGTTTCTTTGCGTGGTATGTATCTGGCCACTTTGTGAAAGGAGGAAAAGAAATTGCTTGTCAGTTGACGTTCCCCATTTACCCAGAGTGGTTGGTATCACATTTAGTATCATGCATTGAACGCGGCCGGGGGGAAGGGCATGATGTAATTTCTGAGTTTGATGGGCATCCCGAGCATGCATGGATGATTCGATGAAACTTGAGTCTGTGGTATGAAACTTTCTGACAACCAATTCGAGAAGAAGGAAATGAAGAAAGGGGATTTCGACCCTTGTGCTCCACAGGCGCTTGGTGATAATGATTTGACAGGTGCCCGAGACAGAGTCCGTGGAAGATGGATATTGGCTGTGGAGGTTGAGAGGATGGGAGTAGTGGTGGCGACTTGGAGCGGTGGGTGAATTTGCAGTTGTGGCATGTGTCGGCAGCTATGTGAATGCCGGACTGCCTGATTAGGGATGCAGTGGTTTGTGTGACATTGTGTTCTGGTTTTCAACCACTCCTTCCCTCCTCCCATCCCCATCCCATGAACAACCCCGACCGCGACTCCTTCACCGAGGTCGCTCTCAGGATAGACGATGTCGTCGACCAGAATGGCCTGGCCATTCACGACATTCCCATCTCTGAGTCCAATGCCGACATGCCCATCGACACTACCATTGCCCCGTTCTTGATGGACGAGCCGGTGTGTGCTCTCTCTCCTGTCTTTCGTGCTGTGTGCGGTGGCCAAGGACGCTAGCCCATCTACTGGTGTCGCTGCACTTGCTACTGCAATCGCATCAGCCGTCTTCCGAGACTAATTACTGAACTGTAATATCCAGCCATCTCCGACCGCCATTTACCACCACCACCACCAACTCTCTATCCCTTCTACATCATCCAAAGGCTCTACAAAAGGCACTCTCTCCTCCCTTTTTCCCTTCCGCCAGAACAGCACCGTCAGTCTCCTTCGTTCAGCCCGTGGATCCGACTCAACAACACTTCTTTCCGTCCCGGAGCCCAAACGTCGATCCTCGGACGATGGTGACTCTACGCGACCACCGCCCTCCACGAACTCGCCATCCACACATGAAATCCGCAAAAAGTCCTCGAGATTCAATCTCAACCTTCTCAAGCGTCGAGGAAGCAAACCCCAACTTCACCCAAATTCCCAAGATGATACTACCCCCCCTCCACCTCTCCCTTCGAAAGAAAGCCAATTCATGTTTGATATCCCCGTCAATCCACCACACCCCCTCGCACATTGGTCACCTCCACCCGTTCCACTGAAAGAGAAGCCGAAGGACAAGAAGGCAAAGAAGGTAGGGAAAGGAAAGAAACACCCACCAGAGGTGCCACCGAAGGATGAAACGCCTTTGTACCCCCTTGATACCAACCTGGAAAGCATGGAAGGAATCGTAGATCTATCCCGGAGTACGGCCGACGGCTTCAATCCTAACTCCCCAGGAAGTCCCAACGCATCATTCCAAGGACACCCTTCTGAAGGTGGCGCGCTCAGTCCACCCACATTCAGCGACCCCTTCTCAACCACCTCCGATCCCAGGAGAGCTGCCGCTTTTGGCTCGTCGCGGATATCTCCTACGACTGTCATTTCCCCCGCCAACGGTGCTGCCACCTCCGCTCTGGATGATCAAGATGGTGACCAGCCGAAGAAAGACGAGGGTGTGTGGCGACCACCAGAGAGCTGGGCTGTGGTGGATCAAAATGGACTGCAAAACGGGAAAACCGAGTTGACGGCGCCGGAGGATGATGATTCAAGTGATGAGGAGGCGCGAGCGAGACGGGGTGTGGTTGAGTCGCAGAGCCAGGGTGGGAATAGATTACATCCGCCGTCTCTACTCACGAGCGAGTCAATCAAACCATCGAGGAAGGGGAAAGAGAGGGCTATGCCGGCGGATAGTGACCTGACAGTGCGGATTTACAGGCCGAATGGGATGTATCATTCGGCTGCTGTGGGGGTTAGTTTGACGGTGCATGATTTGTTGCTGGCGCTCCATCGTCGGACGTTGACGGATGATAAACACGCAAGTCGGCTGTTCTTGAAGGAGCGGGGGAAAGGTGAGTAGATCGATTTCAGTTTCGGTAGGATCTGAGCTCATTTTGTACTTGCAGAGCGAATCCTTGACGTCCGGGAACTGCCTCTCGACATCATCTACCGCCGCATGACTGAAGCTGGCTACTCATGGAACGACGGTCTCATCTTACTAGGCGGCGAGCACATGTCCTTCCTACTCAAATTCATCTACCGTGACCCAGACCTCGGGATCGGTCGCCGGTCGTTCACGTCCGATCCGCACAACCTCCCCTTCCAAGACACCGAAATTCGACTCGAAACCTTTGACTACGTCGACCTCACAGGTCGAAGTCTCCGCGCTATCCCCGTCATCCTACATCAACATGCCGACCAAATCGTCTCCCTTAAACTCTCCCGCAATCCGATGATCGACCTCCCACTCGATTTCGTCGAGGCGTGCACGCAGTTACGCGATCTCCGACTATCGAATATGTCGATGCGAAAGGTACCTGCCAATTTGACTGCTGCAAAGTGGCTGAGACGGTTGGACCTCGCGTCGAATTATATCAAGATGAAGGAATTGGAAGGCGGGAGATTGCATAAAATTCCAGAGTTGCTGTCGTTGCGTTTACAAAACAACTTGTTGAAGGACCTACCGGCGTCGTTTGCGGGTTTCCAGGCGCTCACGACGCTGAACGTGTCGAATAACAAGTTGAAGGTGTTGCCAGAAGTGGTGACGAAGATCACGACGCTACGTGACTTGGATATATCGTTTAATGCATTGGAGGAGTTGCCGGTGAACATTGGGGATCTGAATGCGTTGGAGAGGTTCTTATTCCTTGGGAATACGATCACGAAAATTCCGGATAGCTTTTACAAGTTGCGGAATCTGGAGTATGTGGATTGTAGGAGGAACCAAATTGTGGATTTGACGATTGTGATGAACCTCCCTGCGCTTAAGGATTTGTTCGCGGACCACAATGCGATCCACCTCCTGGATATGTCTATGGGCGTAAACCTCACCACGCTCGATGTGTCGCATAATGAGATTACACAAGTCGTTGTGTCGTTGCCTCCCTTTGGCTCCTCGTCGCGTTGTCTCACGACACTCGACCTCTCGAATGCTAGTTTGACGACGTTTGATGGAGGGGTTCTGGACAAACTTGCGACGCTGCAGGTGCTCAAGCTGCAACACAACAGCCTTAGCTATATCCCTGATGCACTGGAAGAACTAACCCAACTGGAAGCCCTATACTGTTATGACAACCGCCTCATCAAGCTCCCGGACACTATTGGCAAACTAACACGCTTGAGAGTGCTAGACGCACACAACAACAACCTCCGTGAAGTGCCCACGACGATATGGGACTGCTCTGTATTGGTGTACCTCAACCTCTCATCCAACTTTGTCACCACTTTCCCCTTGCCCACTATTATACCCGTCCATGGACAGCCAATGCCATTGCTGAATGGCCATGTTGTTGAAGCCCCGAAAGAATACAACCGCAAACACGTCATTGGTGGACATCTTTATCCACCTCTCTCGTTCACTCTCGAGTGCTTCTTGGTAGCCGAGAACAAACTGTCTGGCCCCGACGGCCTACGGAACATTGCGTTCTTGCGGTCGCTATTGTCGTTGAATTTGTCGTATAACGAAATCAGCGATCTCCCGAGTGGGTTTTTTAGGGGTATGCCGAAGTTGAGAGAGATTTATCTGTGTGGGAATGAACTTACGACGTTGCCGGCGGAGGATTTGGCGCGATTGATGGAACTGCATACGTTGTTCTTAAGTGGGAACAAGTTGACGGTGTTGCCTGCAGAGTTGTCGAGGTTGGATCATTTGAGGACTATTGACGTGAGTAATAATAATCTGAGGTATAATATTAACAATTATGAGTTTGATTGGAACTGGTGAGTCTCTTCGGTGGCCGTCTTTTGCGGCATGTGCTAATTGGATGTAGGAACTACAACCGACATATTCGATACCTCAATTTATCCGGCAACAAACGCCTTCAAATCAAACCCGACAACCGACATACAGGGACTTCACGGAGCAGTCGGGAACTACAACAAGGAATAAACTCCCTTTCTGGTTTTGCGAGTTTACGTCAATTGCGCAACCTTGGCTTGATGGATGTCACCGTGACCGCCAGCGACCTCCCAGATGAAAACGAGGACCGTCGCGTCCGTTCTACAGCGAGCATTGTTGGTGGACTGGGTTATGGTATATCTGACTGTCTCGGGCGAGAAGGTGCCCTCACCATGCTCGACCTCGTGCACGAATTCCCGGGACACCCGAACCGAGCCCTCTTTGCCATGTTCGGGAACATCAATCCGCCCAAGGCGTTACCGCCAGGGATATCACCAAACAGACACTCCAAGTTCTTGCATGATCATTTCTTGGGGTTCTTTCAGAACCAGATGGATAATCCGGATATGCAGGAGAGTAATCATTTGGCAGTGGATGTGCTGAGGAGGTCGTTTTTGGGGCTGCATCAGGCGATACATAATCAGTTGTTCACTGCGACGGCGAGGAAGACGTCGGCGGGGAGTGTGGTGGGTGCGCCGACGTTGAATGTGGATCCGGTTACTGCCAGGGGAGGGTGTTCGGGGTTAGTGGTGTATGTTGAGGACCGGAAGTTGTTTGCGGCGAATGTTGGGACGGCTTTGGGCGTTATTTCGCGGAAAGGGCAGCCATTCTTGATTTCGAAGAAGCATGATCCTTGGAATCCGGATGAACTTCGAAGGATACGCAAGTCTGAGGGATGGGTATCGCCTTCGGGGTTGGTTAACGACGAAGTGGATGTGACGAGGTCGTTTGGGTATTATCATATGCTTCCTGTCGTGCATGCGTCCCCCGATATCTGCGAATATGATATCTCGGACACGGACGAGTTTTTGATCATGGGTAATCGGGGGTTGTGGGATTTTGTCAGTTTTCAGACGGCGGTGGATATTGCGAGTACGACGAATGATCCGGCGCTTGTTGCACAGAAGTTGAGAGACTTTGCGATGAGTTATGGGTCGAAGGGGAATATCATGGTTATGGCGATTCGGTTGAGGGATGTGCATGATAAATCTATTGTGCGGTCGTCGACGTTCTTTGAGCCGAGTTTGGCTTTCTCCCCGACGATGTATACGCCTAAGACTAATCATCTGGTCGTGGACAAGTGTGTGAGGAGGGCCGAGCCGGAAGTTGCACCGCCGACAGGACACATCGCCTTGGTGTTTACGGATATCCGGAATTCGACGCATTTATGGGAGGTTAATCCCAGTATGCCTGCTGCCATTCAGCTACATAATGATTTGATGCGGAGACGGTTGAGGGATTGTGGAGGGTATGAGTTTAAGACGGAAGGAGATGCGTTTTTGTGTAGTTTCCCGACTGTGATGGCTGCGGTGTGGTTTTGCTTGTCGGTGCAGGTGCAGTTGTTGCAGGAACATTGGCCGAAGGAGATATTGGAATGCGAAGACGGGCAGCCGATTAGGGATCCGGGTGGGAACTTGATTGCGCAGGGTGTGTCTGTGCGTATGGGTATTCATTGCGGTGCGCCGCTGTGCGTGCAGGATCCTGTGACGCATCGGATGGATTATTTGGGTCCAGTAATCAACCGAGCCGCGCGTGTGAGTGGACTGGCACAGGGAGGTCAGATTATGTGTAGTGCGGAGGTGATTCGGGAGATCAAGGCCTCGGTGTTGGAGATCGTTCCGAAGACTGAGTTCTCCAAGTTCCAACCGCCGAAGGCGATCGACGGAGTCAAACAGTTGGGTGTTGTGATCAAGGATGTGGGAGAACGCAAGCTCAAGGGGTTGGAGGTACCCGAGTTTGTGTCGGCGATNGTCGCCCAGAGCCCCATATCCGAACCGCGTTCTCGTCCGAGTCAGTTAAAGCAAGCTACCAGGAGATGGTGGTAACCGCTGACTCGGTCCAGGCTTGTTTGGATGTGGAACAATATCTACGAGACAAATTCTGCGAAATTCAGAGGCAATACTCTGCATCGTTTCGATCGCCAACGCAACCATGGCCAGCTGAGTCTGATTTTGTGAAGATAGCAGCTCGGTCGTCTGGCCTGTTTATATTCCCAACTCTTGTCATCCGGTTCATTAGAGATAGGGAATATGCGAACCCGATCTCACAGTTGAACAAGGTCCTCGAAGTCATCGACTCTGCACCATCGGGTCATACCCCAGAAAATCCTTTTGCGGCTCTTGATGCGCTTTACACTCAGATTCTTTCTGGGATACATCAACGAATACTGCCTATCGCAATGAGCATATTGAAATTTTGCATCATTTATCAACTAAATTTTGTTCTTGCGTGCAATTGGCTTGGAGTTACCCAGGCCGACGCCTATGGTGCACTCGAGAAGCTCCATTCCGTGCTCAAAATCCCAACCCCTGAAGATGCATATGGACAAGCACTGGGGCCATTCCATACTTCGTTCTTCGACTACCTAACTTCACATACTCGCTCTGGACCATTTTTCGTTGACGTTATAGAGGCTGAGGAATGGCATTCTTCCCTGTGTGTCCGCGTCCTCCTCGAGTCTCACAATTCTGGTCAGTTCACCGCTCGCTTGAGTGTTGATAAACACTGAGGATCATGCCCAGATGCGTCCAGTATTCAATTATCTCTTATCAAACTGTCTTGGCCGTTTGGAAGCCATGACACAAAGATTCGGGCTGCACTTTACCAGCATTCACTCGAGAGCCTTATCCTGGCTGCGCCTGAATCAGTCAATGACATCTTCCGGAGTAATTTCAATAACCTCTCATTCTTTTTTCAAGATTTGGACTTTGGGCAAATGGCTGACTTCGCTCCTCGTTGGTCCGACAGCCATGGCCTATATTCATTCCTTCATTCGGTTTGTTTCTCTCCTTCCTGTTTGGCGGTGATGCTGACAATGGATATAGGTCTTCGCATACCAGCTAGAAGAGTGGGGAGTCCTGAAAACCGTCCCAGTCCAATCGTTCAATTTCGACAACATCAGGCTGAATCAAACCATAGAGATAATTAAGGTTTGCCCAGGTCTTGAAAACCTTACATACGACGAAATAGCCGAAAGAATGTTGGATGGCTCTCCACCCATTTTCAGCATCGCGATTAACTACGTGAGTTAAAGCCACTGACTGGGTCTGCGGTGATCTATCCTTCCTTTCGTGGCACTCAAACGTCGACTTCAGACTCAATTCGAAGACAGCCAAGGAAAGACCCCCACCCATTACAGCTCGTTTGTCCAGTACGTTCGCTTATGTGAGGATTCATTTTGGGAAGCCCGCGTCCGGGAACGATTGTCCAATTTGAAGAGCACCATGCCGAGCCATCCCGTCTATTTGTTTGGGAAAGGAGAAAAAAGCTGTGCGGTTATCAGGTTCGAAGTCCCAGGAGAGGTCTGGATTTACACCTTGCCGTGTGTACAGCCCTAGTGTAACATGTATTTATCTACTCTAACATCGAAGTTAACATCTTGCTGTAATCCTGATGCCAAGGGAAGTCTTCAATCGGGGACTTGGAGGCAGCCGCGGCGAAGTTGACGACCTTGCTACCCACACCGAAATACCCATCCGAGTCTAGGCTCGTCGATCCCAGTGAGCACGCAGTGTCGTCCCTCAGCTGTTTTTTACTCTTCCGCGGTAACTAGGTGTGAGAAGATCCAGCAACCATAGCCCTCCTTGTGAGTGAGCCCACAAACATTTGGATGTGGATGACAGGGAGGGATGCCTAAAAGGCTTTCGTGGTGCCTATGGTGTGTGGGGTAGAATGGCGAGGAGGGAGAAGACGAGACGCCACCAGAACGTGCCAGACGTTGGAATGTGAGAGCGTTAATATGCACTACACCCCATTACACTATTTGGAAAAAAGAGAAAAGAGCCGTGCATATATCCAGTTCGAAGTTCCTGAAAAACTTTGGATCTACGCCTTGCCCTCTATCCAACCAACACGGCATGTATATGCATATGCATGTTTTACCTGTAAATTATCATGTCTGGACTCTGATGCCCAGGGAAGTCCTACATGCGTAGATGTCAAAACGGCCAATGATCGCATGACACACACGAGTATAACATTCGAAAAAAATACGTCACCATATTTTCACTAGCCCACCGCGAGGGTCGAACTCGCAGCCTTCAGATTCCACAACAAGCCCAGAGCCCGATAAGAGTCTGACGCTCTATCCGATTGAGCTAGGCGGGCTTATCATTCGGTCTCCGTTCCTCCACTCAGCACATGGACCTCACGAAAAAAATTCAAAAAAAGATCAATCCCATTGATTATTCGGTGTAAATCAAACTAAGAAGTAGGACCTAGTTACTAATTATTCGTTTGTCCGTGTGCTTGTGCGGTTGTCGGTGTCGGTGTTCATCTATCTAAATCGTATCATGAATGTGAAAAGGGTTGGGGGCTCCAAGCATTGTACAAAAAATGTGAGAGGATGAAATCAAGGAAAGGAACACGGAGAATCGGAGGGGATGGGACGAACCAACATGATCAAATTAATCGACATCCATACTCGTCTCATTCTCCCTCTTCTCCTGTTCCGGAACCTCCTTCCCTCCATTCCCATTCCCATTCCCATTCCCATTCCCATTGGCATTCGCATTCGCATTAGCATTCGCATTCGCACCCGCATCAGGCTGCGGCGTCTGTGCCCCCGACCTAGGCGTCCCCGTAGGCACAACCGGCGGCTTCGGCTTCGGCCTCGTCAAAATCGGCGTCGCAAAGAAAATAACCTCATCCCTCTTCCTCAAAACCTCCCCACTCGTCAAAACAGGATCAACATTCCTCGCCCTCTCAGCCTGCCTAACCACAAGATCATTCAACCACTTCTCAACAACAGCCACCTTCTCCACCACACTCGCTTTATCCTTCTCATCAATATGCGCATACTTCTCATCTGACGATGTTGCTTGGGTATGATAAGTGTTTAACGTTTCTCGGAGTTGCGAGATGGCTTTTTGTCTTTCGTCGGATTCGCGGTATCGGAATGTGATTGGGTCTCCTAGGACTTTGAGTGCGTCGAGTCGGGCGATGTAGACTGATTTCGTAGCTTCTTCGCCTTCTTCGGTGTAGAGCCAGTCTTCGGCTTCAGAGAGCGCAGCGAGGAGTTTGGATTTCTCTTCGGCGGTGACGTAGGGTGCGTAGCGGTCGTCGAGCTTGCCTCGAGTATCGTAAATGTACTCTTCAAGAGCATTTTTACGATCCTAGTAACGATCATAAGTCAAACACACTCAACTCATAAAAAAGCAACAAACCTCAGTATCCTGAACGAGTTTATCAGCAGCATGCATCTCCGACTCACGCTCCCTATACCTATCCAAAGTCGCCTTATCCAACGAAGCATTAACAGCAACAAACGGAACCTCTTTCTTCTTCACAATCTTCTTCTTCTTAGGTGGCGCGGGCTGAGCAGCACCTTCACCACCAGCAGGCTGATCGACATCCATAGGAGCAGGCTCCTCCTTCTCCTCAATCTCCTCGACGTACGTGTTCTCGAAAGAGATGATACCATGGAGGTTAAGGCGGGTCTTGACCTTGACAACGGTCGCATCTCCCTTAGGGTCAGGAGGAACCTCAGGAACAGTAAACTGACCGAGGGCGGGGTTGATCCCGCCAGGAAGGAGTGAGGGCTCAGCATAAGCAGCCTCGACAGTAAACGCCTGACGGCGATAGAACGACAAAATCTTTGTAGAGGGCACACTATTGCCGCGAGGGAAGACGAGGATTTCGGTATCATCGTCAGGATCAGTGGGAAGCTGTTGCCACTGGACTTTGATGGGATAGTGGTTGATGTCATGGATGGCAAAGTCACGGACACGGAAGACGGGGGAGAGCATGGCACAGGCAAAGGTAGCACCGCGTGCCACGGCTTCATCTTGATTTAAAGTGAACGAGAGGCCTTTCCCACCAAATGCTTGTTGGATGCGGTTGCGGACAGCAGGAACACGGGTACTTCCACCGACGAGTTCGACAGAATCAATCTGATCCAGAGTGAGGCCAGATTCAGCAATGGCACGCTGGATGGGAGCCTCGATAGCATCAAGAAGAGGGGCAATGAGACCCTCGAGCTGGTCTCGGGTAAGTTTGGACGAAGCATCGATGTCGTTCATGAGGGACTCGACGTTCAATGGAGACTCTGTATTGGCAGACAAGACCTTCTTGAGTTTCTCGCAACCAACAGAAAGGCGGAAAGTGGCCTTGGGGCTAGACAAGACATCGATCTTGTACTTGGTCTTGAACTCTTCAGCAAAGTGCTGAAGCAAGGCATAGTCAATGTCCCGACCACCAAGATTAGGCTCGTATGCAGTGCTCTTGACGTCCAGTCGACCTTTGGAGAAGGCTACGATGGCGACAGAGAGGCCAGAGTGACCAACATCAACAAAAGCAACATGACGGGGATTTTCAGGCTCGGGGAGGTCGGATTTGGTGATACCATAGCCGAGGGCAGTGGCAGTGGTGTCGTTGATGATACGGAGGACGTTGAGGTTGGCGATCGCGGCGGCATCAAGGATGGCACGGCGCTGGATGTCGGTATACCAACCAGGGACGGCAATGACGATATCAGAAACGCCCGTCTTGAGCTCCTTGGCAGTGATGTCGCGTATCTTGCCGAGATACGCACCAACGAGCTGGGTGAAGGAGAAAGTCTGCTTCTCACCGAGGTAGGTGACCTGGAAGGCGAGCAGATGAGACTAGATCAGGGATTTTCAATGCAACAGGTAAACGTCGGGCACTCACCTCTGCACCAACCGTGCCATTAACATCAACGAGAGAAGTGTTCAGGAACTTTTTCTCGACATTCTGAACCTGAGGGTCGTCGACTGTCCGGCCGATCAGGCGCTTCAAGGCGCCGATGGTGTTCTTGAAGTTGGATGTCTCTTGTGTTTTGGCGGCCTCGCCGATGGCGCGCTGTTTTGGGCCGAAAGCAACGAGCGATCTGGAAAGAGTTGGTAATCTGTGAGTGAGTGGAAGGTGTTGGACGACGTACGGGGTGGCGCGATTGGAGACCTCGTTGGTGATGATATCGATTCCGCGATGTCTTGCGACACCAATCTAGAGAGTTTGGTCAGTAGGTTCCAGTGGTCAGTGGAAAGGGCATACCTTGCTGTGAAGGGTACCAAAGTCGACGCCAACTACAGCCATTTTGACAAAGAGGAGAGTAGTGGATGAAGGGGTGAAAATCTAGACACCTGTGATCGGAGGCTGCAAAACTTTTAACACCCATAAATGGCGCTTCCCGGTGGCTGCGCTCCTTCCATATCTGGATATTCGAGAGGCTTCTATGGGCTTCCAGTAAGGGGCATCCGAGGCGCGCTGGTCACGGGGACACAAAGATATCTGACAATCGCCGATAGATGAGATCGGATCACGAGGCTGCAAGACGTTGATCTGTGGCTCAGCGCTTCTTCTACCACATACCACCATGTCTGCAAGACACAACAGGGGCTCTTTCCGCAGGCCACGCCCCTCCAACGCTACCAGAGACCGTCCCCAAGACGATCCCCCGCCCTCACAGGACCAAATCATCCCAAGTCCCGCCAATACAAATCCCCAGAATACTCAGTCCTACAACTATCCTCCTTCCACTTACACAGGCCCATCTCAGTCTAGCTCTCAGGTCACCTATGCTTATCCTCCGCCGCCAGACCCATCCCTGCCTCCGGGTAAAGCTGACCTTCAGACTCTCGAGACTCTCAAGGAAATTATCAAGAACAACCAACATCAGTACTTTCGCCCAATTCCAAATCCACAGGCTCTGCTTAATGTATATGAGGGTCCTCTTCCTCCCGAGTTTGCTCGGAGCATTTCTCAGGACCAGTCAACCGGTCCCACCTCTTCTGACCCTCGCTCCAGTCACAGTCAATGGCCTGAGAACCGCCCAAGGGGTCCCGTATCTACCAATCCTTCGACAACCTCCGGTGTATGTCCCCCCTTCAATTCAACCTTGCTGCGGAATGCGTCTCATACCCACACTCACAGCCACCACTCCCCCAAGGGTACCCACGTCATCCTGCCACCACCTCGGGTTCCCTTGATGAACCCACTCCTGCAGACGTCAAAGGTAAATCAACAGCTCAACCTGCCCAGTCTTCTAAAAACATCAAGAGTGAACCATCCGATCGGGATCCCCTGGCCTCTGGCAGTACCAGTCTAGCTTCCCGGATAGAACCTGCTCATCATCGTTCTCATTCAGATTCTTTGTCCTCGGCAGAACCCGTTCATGCTTCTCGGCCTGGAGATTACTCTTCTGCTCGGGGTCCTGATGACCGTTCAAGGGATTGGCCCTACCGCAGTGGTTACGATGAAAGACGTCCACCTCATGACGATCGGTATGGTGGCCCTAGCCGGCCTAGTGCTGCCTATGACAACCGGCCTCTTGACCGCAGTGGCTACTCATCTATGCTACCACCTCCTTCCGCTGGGCGGGATGATAGGTACTATGATCGTGACGACAGAGGCGTGTATCGAAGAGACTGGCATGACTCTCGTGACCGTCGCCAATATGACCGTTACAGTTACTACAGAGGCGCTGACTCTCGAAGACTATCCGAGCAACGTCACTGGGATTATGATCGGAACCCCCCTCGCCGATATGGACCCCGACCTACTGATGAACCGCCGCTCCCCGCAGCGAGTGGTGATGGCGGGCGCTATCCTGACTCTCGTCCTCCAGTCGACGACCGCACTCCACATCCAAAAGTTGATTCTGTTATCAGCAAAGATCAATCTACATCTGCTCGTGATATTGATATCAAGAATACTCCTACATCTACCGAAGAACATGCTGCTGCTCCTGAAAAAACCTCAGAAAAAGTAGAAGATGATCAAGGACCTAAAAGACCTTCCCTCCAAGATCGTCTTGGACCCTCACCTGGTCAACAAATTACACGTGGACGAGGACATACCCCCGGGACTGAATCAAACGCCGGAGTAGATATAACTACCCGAACTGAATTTGAACGACTCTCACTTGAAGACCGTATCGCTCCTCCTACATCACCTGCAGTTGCTACCGGCGCTAGCTCTAGTACAAGTACCAAGACGACGACTGCTGCTGGTGCGGCAGAGACTAGGGACACAGCCATAACCTCTGCTCCTCGAGCGTCTACGATTGGAAGTTCTAATAGGTCTACTCGAGCACCTAGTGAAGCACCTCCCAGTGGAGATCGTGGTGATCGTGATCGCGAACCTGGGCGCTCATCTAGCGCCCGCGGTGGAAGTGCAGCTCCTCCTGTGCCTGGGACAAGTCCTGGATACTCTAGACCCGCAACGCCTCCCACCACCAGTGGACGTGGTACAACCCGAGCGTATTCACCTTCCACTTCTACTCGTTCCCCTTCTTTGAGTCGTGCAGATGATCGTGCGCGTGGACCTCCGCCTTCAGGAGGAGGAGGAAAGTATCCACCACCTTATCGTCAAGGACGGGATGTTTCTAGAGAACGATTGGGACCGGGTTCTGGGTCTGGGTCTGGGGTTACGGCTGGGTTGGGTACTGGACCGAATGTTTATAGACCGGATTATGGAGATGTTTCGAGGGATCGGGATCATCATCATCATTCGCTGCCTCGAAGGGATCCTATGTCGATGGATGTTGATTCTGGGTCGAGGTATCCTCCTCCACCTCTTAGACGTTTCTCTCCGCCCTCGCCTGCGGATTTAGCTCGGGATCGTGAACGGGAAAGGGAACGAGAGAGAGAGAGAGATAAAGAGAGAGATAGAGAAAGGGACCGGGAGCGGGATCGAGATCGGCCGAGGTACCCACCCCCGCCTCCGCCTCTTGCTAGTGATATATACGATGATCATGGACGTGGAGGGAGGTATGGTACTGCGCCTCCGTCGGCACGCGATTGGAGTTATGGAGGTGGAGGGTATGATAGGGATCGTGATCGAAGGGGATATGCGGCTCCTCCCCCTCCTCGAGATTGGCCGCCTCCTCCGGATGATTGGAGAGATCCAAGGGAACCGCCCCCACCTCCGCTGTCGCAGTGGGAACGAGATCGTGAAAGGGAGAGGGAGAGGGAGAGGGAGAGGGATAGAGATCGGTATGGCCCTGGACCGGATTTGGGTCCACCGTTGAGGCATAGTTGGGATAGAGATCGTGATTATCCTCGAGGTACGTGAATGGAAAATCAGTTTTAATTCACTCGGTACTGACATACTTTACTTTATCAGATCCTTACCCACCCGACGATAGAGATAGAGGGTACGGTCCTCCTCCACGCGATTACGACCGGGGCCCACCACCACCACCACCAGGCCGTGGTCCTCCTCCTCCTCCTTCACTCCCACCACTTTCCTATTCCCGTTCACGTCAGCGTAGTTTGAGTCCTCGAAGACCACTCCCACCTGATGATCTCCGACCACCGATTAAACGATCTAGAGAAGATTATCAAGATTATTACCCTCCGCGTCGTGCACCACCACCTTCAGCCTCGGGGCCTGGGGGGCCTGGGAGCGAATATGGACGTCCTGGGAGTCCTGGTCCTCCTCCTCCGAGTAGTTCTGGGAGTAGTTATTATCCTGGTGGTGGTAGTGGTCCTCCTGGTGGTGGTGGTGGTCCTGGTGGTGGTGGTGGTCCGCCTCCGCCTCCTCCGCCTTCGGCGAGTTCTACGAGTGGGCCGCCTCCGTCTAGTGCGGGTGGGAGTTCGGATTATCATGGATATGGTTCTTCTGGTGGACCGTACGGTGGTGGTGGTGGTGGTGGGCGGGGAGGTACGTCGGGAGGTGGTGGTTATGCGAGGGATCGGTATGGATCAAGGCCTTGATGGGTCGAAAAATCAAGCGCCCCTCGCCCCGCGCCCTTACAAAGAGTCGCGCTCGCGCTGCTACAAAGTTCCAGCTACACACGTGGCTACACAAAGTTACACACACAAAAGTCACCGAAATCTATATGACAATCTACAAAAAAAAGTTTGGATAGGAGGTTGAACCTCCCCCCCCTTCGATTTTCCTTCCAATGTGCTCATCATATACGCTCTATGCACTTTTACTTCGTTCTTCGTTCTTTGTTCTCTACCTACCCCCCTGTTGATGATATGATATACCACACACTTTGATTTTCGATTTCGATTTTCGATTTTCGATTTTCGATTTTCTACGCCATGATGTATGTCTGATCTGTATGTGTCATTACATCTTGTTTTACATAGCACAGAATCATGTATCCCGAGATTCAGGAAAGTCAGGGATGTACCAACGAGCAACAACATTCTCGGTCGGAAAGACGACTAGATAACGGATGAACGAAAGGTAAACGAAGGGATGGAATAAAAAGCCGAAACTACAACAGAGTCCCATGATAAGAAAGCGAAAGGATATATAGGATATATAGCAGCTATAGGTCAACACGCGTCCTTTTACAAACAAACAACAGGTGGAAGAAAGAGAATATCTGAAGACATAAATCAAACAATCGAACCTACGAAGATGTCCGTCTTGAGGAGGAAGAAGGCCCAGGCCCCGTATGTGGGGGCATATACACGTCCGGAAGCTGCTGCACGGCTTCGAATATAGTTTGTACACCTGAACTGTCAGTACCCCACGTTCCACCTCCACTTCCACCTCCAACTCCAGCTTGAGTACTATCCCTCCCGACGTAGCCTGCAAATACTCCACTCCCTGTCAAACCTACACCTGAAGATACACTTCTCTCGATGCTATTACCAGTCGTTCGACCGCTGCCGTTGGCGTTGGCGTTGGCGTTGCTGTCGTCATTGCCACTCCCATTGCCATTGCCATTGCCATTAGGTCGAGGTGTCCGCGAAGGAACAGGCACCGCATCAGGTCCAAGACCAGTCATGTACCCCGCCCCACGCACACTATCAGGAAAAAGCCTAACAGGATCATTCCTCGCAGGAACGAGTATATCCTCCCTCGACCTACTCGGCTTCAACACCTCCGTACTCCCCAGCCTAACATGACCACCCACTCTCGGACTAGCACTAGGCGTCAAATTCCTATTCGGTGTCAGACTAGGACTAGAGGTGAAACTCCCATTCGACCCCGGACTGAAATCATCCGGATCTCGTAGAGCAGGAACGGGAGGAAGATCGATAGGAGATATGTTTCCACCATGCGCTTGTGTACTGGCGTCCCAACCCGAACTACCACTGATACTTTCACGCCCTGCATAACTCGCAAATGCACCTGACCTATTCCGCGGGTCTGCTTCGAGCATACTTAGTGTCGGTGAAGAAGACCTTCCTCCAGTAGCACCACCCCCTCCTTCCCAACTACCACCCCTACCACCACGAACACGCTCTCCAGTCCCAAAATCACTATTTGCACTCATAAAACTCTCACTCGACTGATTCCTAGAATGCCTTCCGATATTACCATCCCTCGGCGTCGCGAGGTACACACTCCCACCACCACTCCCAAAACCCATCCCATCATCCACCCCCATCGGTTCACGATTCATCAACAACGAAGCTCGATCCGCATCATCATCAAGAGACCACCCCCTCGTGTGATGTACTACTTCACCTCCGTCCGCCCCCATAGCCTCTCCAGGAGCACGAAGAAGACCCTGGCTAGACGCAGAGCGTTGATGGGTCTGATAAGAATAAGGACGTGGTATGCCTTGCGCTTTGTATGGATCGAATTCACTACCCTGGGACGTATCCCCACTCGAGGATAACCTCCGCCCATCTCCTTGAGGCGCACGCAGGATCGAATAATCACCAATAGACGTCTCCGATTTTTGGTTCTTCAATTCCAGAGGACCCGGAGCTAGCCCCCCCGTTGGACGATGATGTGGGAGTGGTCGAGTATCAGAACCAGATCGTCTTCGTGAGCTCGAAGAATCGGCATTATTCGCTAAGTAGTTGTTTTCGTTGATGGGTATATTAGATGTGGACGGGGAGTGTCTATGTGGACCGGGCGGACCCGGACCCGGACCAGGGAGAGAAGCATACGAAAGCGCATTGGCATTCGTATTCGTCTTTACGTCCGTACTAGTCCCAGAACTCGACCCTGGCCGATCACGTTGAGGACTCTGATACGGATGACCTCGTTCTATTGGTGGTTGTAGATTCGAATTCGAAGTAGACGGTCGTAGTGCGGGGTGCATATAATTAGACCCCACATTCGTGTTGTTGCTCAGGTTGCTACCAGACTGTCTTCGGGAGGACGGGTAGCTAGAACCATCATCAACCTGGGTATCAACGCGGAGGTGGGGAGAGGGTGTCCTTCGTGGAGTCGTTCGAGTTATTGCAGGCGGCAAAGGAGGTCTCTCTTGAGGAGGTGGAGGAAGAAGTGGAGGTGCTCCAGGGGACTAGAAGAAGCATCAGTTGGAATAGAAGGATGTGATGTGTCGCACAGAATCAACGTACCGGGACAGCTAACGACTCCAGCGTCGGCGAAGGAGGCTCAACCTGGAAATTCACATTGATCGATGGGGACTTGAGGTTCCCTAGAGAAACTTGTCTCCCTTTTACATTCGCCGCTGTTCCTGCCATCGGTTTGGAAGGTGTACCGTGCGCTCCCGTGCTCCCAGACTCGAGCGTAGGAAAATCATCGCCTATAAGAATCACACTTCCAGCCACAGCATCCCTATCCTCCTGCGTGATTTCACGATCCGCTCGCCCATTTTTTATTCCCCCGGCATTCCTCGTCCGACCAATACCAACCGTATCAGCAGCCTCATCAGCCTCCTCTGAAATGGTCGCATATCTCCCACCCACCCTCGTCGAAAAAGTGCTCGATGTATTACTCCTCGACTTCCCTCCAATCGTGCTCCTGTCTCCATCGATACGGTATCTGCTTCCCGGACGTATATTCCTCACTGGCGTCGGCCGACTGACCCAAGGCATCAAATTTTTCATACGATCGCCGATACTTCTCATAGTCGACACGCCTAGCATCCGTTCCTCGACAACGCCAAGACGCGACGGCCGTTTCGGTTTAAACGAGTACTGTCGTGGCTGTAATGGTGGAGATGAGAAACTCGCAGTCGTAGGTGACCAATAAGACACCTCGACAGGAGATTCTACGACAGAGTGCGGATGGGACACCATGAAGAATGATTCCGTGTCACTCTCATTGTCATTCACGACGTGCTCGCCGTCAATGCTCCATTCATTGTTTCGGTCTTCATGACGTATGCTCCGTGTCCGGCCCTTAAATCGTTTCTGGACATAGGTGACCAAGAATGGTTTGTCAAATTTGGGCCGGGATCGGTGGCATTGGCGTTGCCAGCAAATGAAGATGAGGGTTACGAGAACGATGCTGGATACGCCGACGATGATGGGAGTGAGGATTTGTATAGTTGTCCACTTTTTCGACTTGGATGCAACTAAGATACGGTTGGAGGTTGGCTGAGAAGGAAAGAAAAAAAAAAGGTGACACGCACGATCCCAGACGACCTGCGAATTGAACGACTGGCCGTTGAGCTGGACGAATGCCCATTTGGGGAGATCCTGGCCTAATGCGTTGAGCCATGACGTGCTATTTGTGAGGGATAGGCCATTCTGTTCGCATGTGATTGTCCAATCGGTATAGTTTACAGTATCGAGGTTGGAACCGTTAGTTAGTAGGCACCCACAATAGATGTTGAAGAATTGAGGTGTACTATCAGGGCAAATGAGGAGTGAATCTGGATCTGGGATGAGATGGTATCGCACCATGTACAGGAGGAAGTGGGCGGTGTTTGATTATCGTCACTGTTAAGGGCTGCTTGGCAGATCAACGGTTTGGTTGCCCCGAAGTACAGAGTGGACTCACCTCTTCGTATCTGCCCGTCTCTCCCGCCGTCGTCACTGTCACCCCTCCCAGTCCCACCGACGTCAAGCCTACTACTTCCACCTCGTCCAGTATTTGCACCACTATCCCCAGGAGGTGTACACTGCGAGCTCTGCATCCAGTCCTTCAATTCACAAGCACTCTTCCCTTTCCCGTTTGTCAACTGCAACATATCGTCAGGCACACCAACACACGCAAGAAGCTGTTCAATTTCTCACAACACTCTTCCATTCATCACTCTAACAACCCGCAGACAACCAACACCAACAGCAACGTAGCCAAAAGTCAGCGCACTGAATTGACATCGTACCAGCACTAGGCTCACCGACTTTCCAAGCGATAAATCGCCATTTCCATCTGCATAAACATGGGAGATGGGCCAAAGTAAGAGAAGAGGGAGGAAACGGATGGAAGATCGTCTTTGACCAGAGATCATCGCATGACCCGTCCCAGGAACGCAAGAGACTAGATAAGGTATGAACAAGAAAGGGGGGGTCCGAGAGGAATGTTGAAGGAAAGGTATACGGGAGTAGCTGCTCAAACAGGGTCGGGTATGATGCAGGTACTGAATAGCCCAAGCGACTTGAACTGGACTGACATGCCAGGAATGGGCTCGGGAACTCGTTCTCACGTTTCCCATCCTAAAGCGGCCCGGACACCAGAAATACCACCCAATGCCTATTAATACTCTTTCATTTCGCATTCTCGTCGGATACAACAGGAACAACAGTATGTAAGGGTCAGTTCATCTCCACTACGGGCCAAGCAACTACGCAATCTCAATCCAAAATCAACAATAATATCAACGGAAAAAAGGGACAAAAACTAATACCCTGCCATCAACCTTCCCGATCAGACAGGGACACGCCACTATTAAACTAAGCCATGGCCCTGCCACGTGCTCTTTACGCCTCGCTACTCACTGACCTGCTCCTTTCGAACCTCCTCAATCGACTTTTCATTATCAGAAGCTTGTTCAGCGACCGCAACATGCGCAGCTGCGCGCTCCTGAATCTGCGCCACAGTATCATCTCCGTCGAACAGTCTGCCGTCGATAGGTCACAATCAGTAATCTTTCCTTCCAAACATAGAACTGGCCCGCCCCTGGAGTTCATCACAGAGGCTAAACCAGAAGTAACACTCACGCGGCAGTCTCTTCCAGGGAGCGCTATTGATTTTTGATAGTTATCAGTTAGGCATCACTTGATAATCACAGCCAAGAGACTTACGTTCTTAGTCTCAACAATGAAGAAGTAACAGAAAATAGCCTCAAAAACGAGCCAGAACACATAGAACAGCTAGAATGCTCGGTTAACTCTCCCGGTTCAAACACGCCACGGTCCCGGAAAAAGAGGATGCTTACGTAGTACTTCCAACCAAGTCTGCCGAAGGCACAAAAAAAATGTGCTTGATCTCCAGTTTTATCACACAACACAGGGCGGACTTACCTCTTGAAACCAATCGGGTTCACATACCTATAACCACCGCCCCATCAACATCACTTCCTCGAGAGAAATCAAGAAGGCACTAAAGCTCACTGATTAAATATCAATGAAAGCGAAATCGAAAAGTTGAACAACGTGAAGCCCTTTGCGCGGAGTGCGTACGGCAGGATCTCGACGGTGTATCTATATATATGTGTGTTAACATCAGTCAAACAGCACACAGCCGGTCATGCGCCCCATGATGGCACGGATGCTGTAGAAGGTGGCTGTGACTCACGAGACGATGAGCGGTGTGAAGGCGAGCTAAAGGAAGAGGTTTATCAGCGATCAAACGGAGAGAAGTAACAGCTAGCTAAAAAAAAGTGTGGACACACATCATCTATTCAAATCCAGGACCTTAGTCATACTGTATTCATCCAGAGAAAAGAGCAGATGCTCACAAAATCCATAATACAAAACTGGTTGAAAAGATGGTTAAACAGGGTCACCAAGTGCCATAAGATAAAGCTAGCTTACAGATGAATGCAATGAAAGCATGCGCAGCCTTTAGATCACCATGTTGCGAATTCAACGCAAAGCAAATGGTCTGCAATGTCCAGAACAGCACCATGCCTATGCGCACCGATCAAACGAAATCGGAGCGTGGCGTCAATACAAGGATGGCTTCGCGGAAACCGAAGCTGTGAGCGTACCAAGCGTAGAAGTAAGGAACAACCTCCTTCGACCGACGCGGTCGCACAAGAGACCGGCAATAATCGCCACGAAAAAGTTGAAAATGTTCAAAATACCATTCTGTATTTGCGAGGAAGTTGAGCGACGTTCGAAGTGGAACAGGAAATTGGAAACTCACGATGAGAAGCTGGATGGTAGGATCGGTGACTAGGTGAAGCAGCAAGACGTAATCAACGCCTTTTCCACTCATAAACATCTATCCAAATAACTCACTTCCGATAGCATCAAAGACCTTGTTCAAGTCTAACCAAACATCATCTCAGACTGACATTTTCTATCCCAGGCTGTTCCATATACTCACAATACGACCTAACACCGGAACCTTCAGCTCAACAACAACTCAGAAATAGGAAGCACGACTCACACAAGACCATTACCGGACCACTGCGAAAAGAAAGCAAGCGCAATAATAATCCTCATCCGTTTCCTATTTCCAGGACTCTTGACAAAGCTCAACCAGCCAACATTAGCCGCAACATCCCGGTCAAACGCGATCGCAGCCTTGATTTCCTCAAATTCAAACTCAACAAGCGGATCTTGTCTATGAAAAGTTCAATATCAGCCTTTCAGCCACATGATGATGAACAAGCACTCACTCATTGCCCCTGGCATGGTAATACGCCAAAGTCTTGAGTGCTTGTTCTTCACTAATTCTAAATTAACACCAGACTTCGGTGCAGTGGGGAATTATGGGTACATACCGCCCTTTGCTAACCAGCCACCTAGGTGACTCGGGCACGAACCAAATTAATGCGACTTGGATAACAGACGGCAAGCCTTGCAAGGCGGAAGGGATACGCCAGGACCAGCTCGTAGGAATATGGAATGTTCCAAAAGTCTGTGGTAAACAATGTCATCTACTGCTTTACTAGGAAGGCAGAAAGCACTCACGGTCCATGCAGCACTAAGCAGAACAAAAATCACATCAGACCAAGAAGCGGGTACATAATTACGAGACTATAACAGATACTCACATGATACTACCCAAATACCAGAGAGTGTTATAGATCGACGTAGCTTGCGCACGTTGAGACGGGTAAGCTACCTCCGTAACCAAGAGCGGTGCAGCCGCAGCTGCAAACGTAAGACCAAATCCAATCAAGAATCTGTCACCGTAAGCTCATCGCTAGGGGTCGAAAAGGGTTAGAAAAGGGACATACCGAGCACCGATAAACATCCCGACGGATTGCGAAGCCGTTTGCAAAACTGTTGCTGCTATCATGATTAAAGCCCCTAAGAAGATGGCGGATCGACGACCAAGACCATCAGAGATGTATGGCGAGAATGGGTACGCCGCAAGACTTCCAATGTTCTGCAAGAGTTTTGATTAGCTGGCTGAACGACTTATTTTTTGGTGCGGAACGTACTTGGACGGCGCTGAGGAGTCCGAGCTGTTTGATCGAATGTACAATTAGTAAGACCGCCTGACGATTATGAGGAGGCACACCTTGCCACCGGTAGGATGATCGAAAGCATCATTCCACTGGGTAAGAGATTGTAAACCATCTGCAACGTTGTCCATTATTACCGGTATTGCCCATTGTTAAGAAAGGTCACCTACTCATCATACTTCCATCGTAGCCGTTCGTCGAGGATGTGATAAGCAAGAGCGCAATCCATAAATTCAATAACCAGAGGCCTGAGCTCCAATCAGCTATGCAACAGTTACTCCAGCGCATAAAAATCCTTACGCGAGTTCTTCCACCACGGCCTCGTATCAACTAGGTGTGCATAACCACCTACATCACTGACAACTGCAGGTCCACCACCCATATCGACTACTCAATAAGGCTAGATAAGAAGAAGCGGATGAAGATGAGGAAAGAACACAAAATGTGTTACCCACAATTCCTCGTTAGAGGCCTGTTCAACTTAAATACTGTCCCACCGATTCACGATAAGTCCAAGGAGGTAACATCCCTCACTGTCTTCTGAACTGAAACGCCCTAATTTTGGAGTACTACGTTCGAGGTTTCACCGGAAAAGTTCCATTATGCACCCCCCTCGACTCGATATTGTCGATGAGAAGATACCTTGGGTATAGAAGACAGATTCGCACCGAGTTCGGCACGTCCTGTCGTTCCTAGTTGGGATTTGTGGGTCAAGCGCGGCATTAATGACTTGTATGTCAAGTAGAACCCGCCAGAATTGAAGATGTCCATTAACCTGAGATACGAAGCCCCGACGTCGACCACACAGTTTAGATGGCCGCCATAGTTACTCCGCAATAACCATGCACTTCCGAAATTCCGCACCGGGGTGACGACGTCCAAGACATAGATTCGTTCTCGACGTCGACACCCGTCTCCGAAACAAAGACTCATATCCGAATCTACCCAATGGACACATGTACTAACATTTCGTCAGTCATTCTAAAAATTGCGAACATGCGAAATTCTTCTGTAGCCATGGTGCAATGCGCTTCGGGAAGTTCGTTAAAATGAAGTCCTGTTCCGAGCTTTCGCCTGGGGGTTATTTTCGTCTCCAGCGAGGCGGGCGCATCTGAGCATGACAACCCGACAAAGTGTTTCAGAAAGTAGGTTATGGACGTAAGTAGGTCATTGTAGGAGGTAGAAGGTTGAAAGGAGCAAACCACCAAGATCAATGATGCAGGACCTGTGCACGAGACACATTACAGCCCAGGCACAGGGGACTTTCACCTTATATGGTGTGGGAGAACAACCTGACAAGGTGAAAAAATAAGAACCTATTTTTTAACATCCCCTTACACGAGTGTTGGAAGACATGCAGAGGAATCATCAACTGAAAGCAGATTTCGCATGTGAATCATCTTTGCGCACTCACAGCTAAACTCCATTGAGGAACAATGTTATATATATCCCGGAGAAGCTCGATGGAACCACACTCTTTTGTGCCTAGCTTCACCAGATTGAACTTTATCTGTGCTTACGAGGTTAATGCACTTGCTAGACCTCAAGAAAACGGAACTTATCCATTTGATGGGCTTAATTAAGCGGCAGGAAAGGGCCGTTCGTTTAGCTAGTTAAGCACGGTTTCAGCGAATTCCCTATAGGACGGCTAAAGTATGGCCAAAGTACAGGGAATCTAGAAGAAAAGAATACGCCACATAGTTGCCTCTGTCTTAACCCATAACAGTTAGTAGAAGGTGTGAGCCAGGGGTTACGACAAATTATGGGTTGTAGGAAAGACACGCAAAAATGGGATTAAAAGTAGATTAAATTTCGGACTGAATTTATGTAGCCAGAGTAGGTGTAAATATTCCAGTTCCCTTTAGGAAGAGGAAATAAACCACTATTTGTGTCACTACCAGCTTAGCTGCCTACTCTAAGCAAACTGGGCGAATAAAGATGAGTGATAATTGTTCCATCCTGTGAATAGAAGATTGTTGTGAGGTAGTCACTCACAAGATTGGGGACCTTCGAAACTTGCAGAGAGGACGAGATGGATCAACAGTAAGTCAGCCTCCGAAATTTATGCTTCCTCACTATCGTTAAAGTGAGTGTCAAATGGTAGCTGTACTGGGGGTGAAGCCGTGGAAGGAGTAGATTTCACTCTTGATTCTTTCAATGTTCCATTTCGAGGTTTTAGTCTCGTGTGATTTCATGTTTTCTGTCGGGTTCCTGTAAACAACACCTTGGGTGATGGCGTGTGGTAGACTGCTCCCTTTGGGTAGTATGTGTGTAAGAGATGTTTAATGAACTCTTGCCTCTCTTTCTGAGGGCTTTCTTCGCTAGCTCTTTAACCCAGGTGTTCGCTTCTGTTAATCTCTCCTGGTCCGGGGGAACGAAGGAAGTGGTGTCCGGGCGTAACCTGAGGGAAGCCATAAGTGGTACCAGGTTTTCCTTTGCTGGAGTTTCCGTCCATCCGGAATTTTCCCTTTTTACATAGGTTTGTGTTACAGCCGTGACAGCTTGGTCTGACCTTGATTGGATACAGATAAATTTGAACTTATTTACTCGCTCAAGCGTCAGTCTCATTATGAACATTTCAACTGCAAGATTGATTCCAGATGGTTGGTTCAACTTTTAGTTTCCCGAGTTCCGAATGATGAGCCGCCCTGTCCCAATGGGTGGTACTGCTATTCATAGTAATGGCCGCTATGAGATTTCTAGTCCAAACATCCACCTTCAAGTCTCGTCTTCGGTCCGTGAAGATAGGCCACGGGGCTAAAGGCCTCGTGGGGTTAAGACCTGCCTGCTGGGGGGCTCGCCATGCGCAGTGACCTTTGCACTCCTCATGGTAAGTTAAACTGGGAATAAGCCATAAGTCTACCTGGGAGGGCGAGCGATCAGTGTGACAGCCCTCTGACGAGACCTTTTGCAGTCAATGCCTGTGCTAGTGGCGGGATGAATCCTGGGAGTTTCTCCCGAACCGCCAGAACATACATGGGTCTACCGGGAATGGCGGCTTGGGTTGACGCTGAGCGCTTGGGGATTGAATATTGATCCCTCGTGTGCCCTGGCTAAGTTTCACCTCGCCGTTTCGAGGTGAGCGGAGTTTGCCATTTTTGACGCGAGCTGTAACTGACACCAACACAACAAAGCGGCGTTGTAGACGTAGTTGCTCTAAAGCCACTCAACGTCCAGTGGAGTTTCACTAACCACGCTTTGCTTGAAATGAAACTAATTCATGTACTGTTTCTCCAAAATCTATCTTACGATACCACTTCTCATCCTCCCAATCCAAGTCATCACTGAATGAGATGACTCGCAGACGCATTCACTCGGATGAAATAGTTGTTCATCTACTTCACATTAATTCATTTCGACATCTACATTACATCTAAGAATACATATGGGACACAGTCCCGAACATCTAAGTAACATAAGAATAAAAGGGAAAAATGTGAATGCTGATAATGCCATATGCAGATAAGTCCAAGATATGAGAGTGAATATGCAGGGAATGCTCGAGTTTTTGTACTGTCATGCGGTACGATGTATGATGCGCGAGCGACACTCCAGGTCACGGACGCGCCCTCGACTCGAAATCAATCGAGGAGGCAAAAAAAGAAAGATAATAGCGAAACGCCAACACCAAAAATGAGGGAAAGTTCTCTCGTGTGCGCGTAGCTGAGGCTGAGACTCGGCAACCCAGTCCGAGCCAACCAAAAACAGAAGCCGCACACCAACTTCCAAATCCCCAAAAGCCAAACAAGCCTCCCACCAATTCCGTCCAACCCGAAAGCCAGAAAGAAGGGAAGCGTTCACTTCGAAATAGCCCAAACAGCAACTCCAGCTACGACACCAACAACACCGGCAAAGACCGCAAAGGCGACAAGGCAGCGCTTAGCCCATTTAATCTCAGCCTTCCGCATATGAGCAATAAACGCCTCCTTTTCAGCATTACTTTTCTCAGGAAGCCACGAGCCAACTATAACTTCTTCATCTCGAGGCGAAGTGGGAGGAGGGCGCGGAGGGGTGTAAAGAGAGTGAATGCACGGAATTTTCCCTTGTTACATAGGTTTGTGTTACGGCCTTCACAGCTTGATCGGATACAGATGGATTTGAACTTATTTACTCGCTCAAGCGCCAGTTTCATTATGAATATCTCAGCCGCAAAGATTGATTCCAGATGGTTGGTTCAACTTTTAGTTTCCCGAGTTCCGAATGTTGAGCCGCCCTGTCCCAATGGGTGGTACTGCTATTCATAGTAACGGGCGCTACGGGATTTCTAGCCAAACATCCATCCACCTTCGTCCATCATTACATTGGGCCCGACGAAATCCCGGCCGACGAAAATTTCGTGTTCGGAACGTGAAGATAGGCCACGGGGCTAAAGGCCTTGTGGGGTTAAGACCGTCTAACCCACCCAGCAACCTGCCTACTAGGGGGTTTGCCATGCGCAGTGACCTTTGCACTTCTCATGGTTAGTCTAATGGGAGTAAGCCTCAAGTCTACCTGGGAGGGCGAGCCATCAGGGTGCAGGGTGACAGCCCTCTCAGTCTGACGAGACCTTTCGCAGTGCCACAACCGTTGTGCTCCCCTGGTCGAACAATGTCTGTGCTAGTGGCGGGGTGAATCCCCCGAACCACCAGAACATACAGGAGTCTATCCGGGAATGGCGAAGCTGAGCGCTTGGGGACTGATCCCTCGTATGCCCTGGCTAAGTTTCACCTCGTCTTTTCGGGTGAGGCGGAGTTTCCTATTTTTGACGCGAGCTGTAGCTGACCTCGTGTACTGTTTCTCCAAAGTTTATCACTTCTCTATCCTCCCAATCCAAGTCATCACCGGGGAAGATGACTCGCAGAAGTGCATTCACTCCGATGAGGTAGTTGTTCATCTAATTCACATTACTTCATTTCGACATTTACTGTACATCTAAAAATACATATGGGACACAGTCCCGAACATCTAAGTAACATAAGAATAAAAAGAAATGCGAAAGCTGATAATGCCATATGCAGATAAGTCCAAGATATGAGAGTGAATATGCAAGGAGTGCTGAGTTTTTGTACTGTCATGTGGTATGATGTATGATGCGCGAGTGACCACTCCAGGCCACGACGCGCCCTCGACTCGAAATCAATCGAGGAGGCAAAAAGAAAAAAAAAAGAAGGATAACCAACGGCAAAAATGAGGGAAAGTTCTCTCGTGTGCGCGTAGCCGAGGCCGAGAGGCTCGGCAACCCAGTCCAAGCCAACCAAAACAGCAGCAACAGCCGCACACCAACTTCCAAATCCCCAAATCCCCAAATCCACCACCAAGTCCGTCCAAATACGGCCCTACCCGAAAACCAGAAGCCAGAAAGAAGGGGAAGCCTTCACTTCGAAGTAGCCCAAACAGCAACTCCAGCTACGACACCGACAACCGCGGCAAAGACCACAAAGGCAACAAGACAGCGTTTAGCCCATTTAATCTCAGCCTTCCGCATATGAGCGACAAACGCCTCCTTTTCAGCATCACTTTTCTCAGGAAGCCACGAGCCAACTGTAGTTTCTTCATCTTGAGCCGAAGTGGGAGGGGGAGGGGGCGCGCGGAGGGGTGTGAAAAGAATGAATGCGCCCATAAGCCAAAATGGCGGAAACACTTGAATTCAGCAATGAGTTTCCATGGTTGATTAGAATGGAGGGTAAAGGACGTACAGAAACCAAAGCGGAAAAGATACATCGCGAGTGTGATAGGTTCATATGTAGCCGTGTATTCAGGAACGACGTCCCGATGACTCTCGAAATAAGTAGGTGGGAGCGTCTCGGGAGGAGCGAGGCTTGAAGTTGAAGTTGAGAGTGAGAGTCTGCGATCGTGTCGGCTTTCGGTGGAGGGTGTGAATGTGTATCCGAATGCGTGCAAGTCCGTTTCGGGTTTGTCGAATGAAGAGGTGAAAGAGTCACGGGTGTAAAGAGGGAGGGGAGTCGTGATTTGGATGGTGGTGTTCATAGTGATCTGCTTCGGAAAATCGACTGGAAACTGGGGCTTGGTTTGGATGCGGGGTGAATTGCTGGGGCGGGTTGGGGGAACGGGAGGAAGGGAGGAGCGCGGTTATATAGCCTTCGGGCAAAAATCCAGCGGAAACCAATCCTCTTACTTGAATTGAACACCAATCCACAAAAATTTACTTAAACAGGAAAGTGTACGCGTTGTGGGTGCGGGTGTAAACACGGACCAACATACAATCCAAGTCAGGGACAAGAGGATTAGTATGATCGTCATGGTAACCTGGTGGTGGATTGGTGGATGGATTGACGTATGACGTTAACCAATCCTATGTACTGTTTGTGGCCACCAATCGCTGTTTTAATATTTGGTGTGGGTGCGGGATGGGATTTCCCACTCCAGTGCACGGTGTGGTAATATCGTTAGATTAATGAATCTATTGTATGGATGGGCGACAGCACCAGATGCTGTTGATGATACCCCCAGAGAATATCAGGCTAATAGAGACCTTTCGCCACACGGGCGCTAGCGTTTTGGGCGAGTTTTGAGCGAATCAGACGCACTATTTGAGCCAGAACGCGGAGGCTCCAGCTGCTACACACAGTCTCCATGAAATCGGATCTAGGCCCTTCCTGCACATCAGCCACATTCCCACCAACCTAACCTCGCCTGCTCACTGAAGGATGCGAAATCATCTATAATCTACGAAATTAAAAGTGCTCAGGCGATAGATGACAAGTATTGTGGAGTTGAGCCCCACAGCGGAATTGACCCAAGGAGCCTTGAAATTCTGACATTTTTTCGCTCAAAATGCTGGCGCGCGCCCGAGTTACCAACAGCCTCTAATGAGCTTATGGGTATCAGCGCCAATTAAAGGGCCGTTCCCCGACTCGGAGGAAATCGATGTTTGGATAGTTAGGGCATAGGAGGACTGCCTAATTATATGATGAGGGATTTAACGAGCGCTTAACACCTGGAGGATTCTAGAGAAGAAGCCGTGCTCATGAGAACATGAGCTGGGCTACTGAGCCTGTGTGCGGAGTTAAACTGACTAGATGGAACCGTTAGTTGAGTTCTGGACGCTTGCAGTTGTTTTGGTTGCTGGTAACTTCTGATTTCCGCCGTACCGTCGTCTGCGCACCTTTCCCGCAGAAAATGAGCTAAGGTCCACGCTGTATCTCACCTACCAGGTGTAGCCATCGTCATCACAAGTCAATCACACGTCATTTCGCCTATATTTCTCGCCTGGCACTGACTGCGTGCATGACGTGGCGAAAAACCCTAACTATTGAGCATCTGGGAAATTCATGTGGGGTAGAGCACATCCCTGTCCGAAGTTATCCGTGTTAGGCCACGAACTGCGGCTCAAGCTTTGGAACCTTCTCGAGACCAATCGCTAGCCGACTAAAGATAGGTTATCACTCATCAAGGGCAAGTTTGTTATCATGCTTCATCCTCGAGGGATTCCAAACCAAGCCAGGCTTACTGCGACTCGATGCCTGTTCGTACGCAGTTGGAAGACACGAGGGGGTGCAATAAGTAAGGGATACAATGCTATGCACTGGACTTGGAGCCTAGGCTCCAATAAGCCCCATGGCTTGTTATCAGCTGCTCCCAGCGGCTTTTCAAAGCTTCACATCCTCGCTTGGCCGTGTTGCACGATAAGCTTCTGGACTCATGGGGGTCGCGTTTGACTGGCGAACATGTGAATGAGCCAGGTTAATGGCGAATGATGCCGCACCCACGTCATCACACATTCCAGAAAGTCTGGTAGTGGGGATGCTACACACATGGCCGGGGTGTTCTGTCGGGGTCGGTCAGTTTCTCGGGCTACGGTCATCTGGGCTCTTGGATTATCGGCTTGGTGAGAGAATTTGGTTATATCAGAGCCATCGCGAAAGATCGCAGCTCTGGTTACCCTAAGCGGGCGAGTCTGGGGAAGGGACTAGCAGCCTCGTGTTAGTGCCCGGCACGAGATCCGCCAGTTCCAGTGTCAACTCGGGGCTGTCCTTCGGAATTTATATAAGAAGGCGCTTACATCAGCCAAATTCTGAGCCTCGTGTCCTTGTCGCCCCCTCAAGGTCGTCCTCGAAAACCCCGTCCCTCACCGTCCTCCACGACGACATCATGCCTCCTCCTCCTCCTCCACCACCACCGCCCATATGCTTGCCTTTTATTTCAAAGCAGAAACGCAGGATCTCCATCGGCGACGCCTCTGAGATATCCCACCCACACGCTGGCCTCACACGCCATCCCTCCTATTCACCCACATCCACCTTGACGACAGAGGCCGACAATCTCACCTTTCGCACTGATTCTGAACGCTACGACGAGGTTCCTCCAATCATCATAGGTGGGGAAGGGGGGATGAAGGGCTCGCCAAAACTTAGCCGCGGGAACACAATGACGGGGACGAAAAACTCGAAGACTTCGTCCAAGTGGGGGTATGGCTGGGGTCTGGGGAAGAAAGAAAAGGAGGTGGAGGCTGCTATGCGTGAACGCTCATCGTCGAATGCCAGTGAGACGCCACTCCCGCTATATCAATCCCAGGCAGGCAAAGCCTTACCCCCTGTTCGTCGTGATACAAAATCGTCATATGCAAGCAAGAGTACCGTGCGTGCGCAGGACACATTACAGCGTGGAGATACTATGAAGTCGTATTCATCGAATCGGAGTAAAGAATCCAAGCAAAGTTATCAATCGTCGAGCAGTCGATCGTCGGCACCTAAACATCGTCCTCCGCTTATGCCTCAGGATTCAACAAGCACGCTCGTTGGGTCCGCTCTCGAGCGCAAGATGCAAGGAGACGTAGAATCTATTCCGGACAAAACCGTCAATACTACTGAGAGGCTGGCAGACCTCCGCGCGGAGATGGAAAAGGCCAATGTCGATTTCTAGTGCGTTTACCCCCCACTCTGACCAAAAATACTTGTTGATCATCTCCAATCTAGCATTGTGCCATCCGAGGACGCTCATGGCTCCGAGTATGTCGCGCCAAGTGACAAGCGCAGGGAGTTCATCACTGGGTAAGTTTGATGTTCTCCAATCACATCACATCTACTACAAACCAGTAGCTTACGTATCCCCCCCGCCCGCAGATTCTCGGGTTCCGCTGGCGTGGCCATTGTCACCAAAGACCGCGCGTATCTGGTCACTGATTCCAGATACTGGATACAAGCCGAGAACCAAACTGATAGAAATTGGCAAATCATTCCAGCTGGTGATACAAGAAAACATAGAGGCTACAAAGACTGGATCGAGTTCTTCTTGGTGCGTAACTCCCACTCCACTCCCCTTCGCATGTCTTGTCTTGTCATCGATGTTCTGATTGTTCGATGTAGTCCATTTTGTCAAGGGGCCAGCGGATTGGGATTGATGCCCGAATGATATCCCACGAGAAAGCATCCTTGATCAATTCCAAGCTCGCCGCACTGGACTGCAAGTTTGTTTTCCCGTCGCAGAATCTCGTCGACCTTGTGTGGAAGGACAAACCGCAGAAGCCGAGGGGTGTTGTTTATGTGCAATCTATCGAGTACACTGGTGCGTGTCCTTCTCACCTCTTATTCTTGTATTTTTATTGACGTCGTGCATAGGCAAAGACGCCACCTACAAGCTCTACAAACTTCGAGAATGGATCAAGGCCCAGCCTCCCGCGATCCCTTCGTACTCTAAATCAACTGAACCGACCCCACAACAGATGCACGTTGGAATGCTCGTCACATCTTTACCTTGCATTGGTACGTTCTTGTTTTCGCTGTAATTTGAGCACTCCAACGCTTATCTCCTAATTAGCATGGACCCTGAACCTACGAGGAGTCGACATTCCATTCAACCCTCTCTTCCACGCATACCTCTACGTTGGCCTCGACAAGGCCATTCTCTTCTTGGATTCGTCCAAGGTCGATGAGGCCGTTACGCAGTACTTGGAGAGGATGAATGTCGAGAGGAGGAACTATACTGACCTTTGGCCGTTTTTGAGGAGACGCGAATGGGGCGAGGGCAAGGTGTGTCTTTCTCATGTGTATAGCCATTGTCAACGTGTGCTTATTGTTACGCGTAGCTACTGCTTTCGGCGTCGACGTCGTATGCGATTTCCCTTATGCTCACCCACTTTAGGTATACGCTTGCTCCGAACCGTGTTGAGTATATGATGGCTATTAAGAATGAGACTGAGATTGAGGGGTTGAGGCAAGCTTATATCCGGGATGGTGTCGCATTTGTACGTATATTTCTTTATCTACTCGATTGTGCATTACTCATAATTCTCATATCAGGTACGGTTCCTCGCCTGGCTCGAAAACAAACTAAACTCGGGGTACGACATCACCGAGTGGGAAGCTGCATGGCGGATTAAGGAATTCAGGATGAAGCAAAAGAAGTTTATGGGGCTTGCGTATGAGACTATATCTGCGAGTGGGCCGAATGCTGCGTTGCCTCATTATACTCCGAAGAAACATACTGCTAGAATGATTGATAGAGATACGCCTTACCTCAAGTGAGTCTTGCCTGATCTTGAAAATTCGTGGATAGGTCTGATGATTGGGTGTAGCGATTCGGGAGGGCAGTATCGGGATGGGACGTGTGATACGACGAGGACTGTTCATTTTGGAAGACCAACGCCGGATATGTGTGAGGCGTATACGAGAGTTTTGCAGGGACATGTGCGTAGTTGATTATCTTCTCTTCATCTTTTCATATCCGATGCTGATCGTCATTTTGTGTTTTATTAGATCGCCATTGATAGCGCAGTGTTCCCTGAAGGTACGCCTGGGATTCAGCTGGACGTGTTGGCACGTAAGGCGTTGTGGAAGGATGGGTTGAATTACATGGTGAGTAGTTACGTACCACTGATGTGGCGCTGTGCGCGGTATTGATGGGCGGTCTGCTTTATAGCATGGAACTGGTCATGGATTCGGCTCGTTCTTGACTGTACATGAGGGAGAACATGGGTTCAATAGTAGTGTACCCCTCATGCCAGGACACGTCATTACCAACGAACCTGGTTTCTGTAAGCTAATCTCTCATTCTTCGTAGCTCTATCAGTAGCTAACTCTATTTTTCAGACCTCAAAGATAAATGGGGAATGCGCATCGAATCCGCGCTCGTCGTCAAACGCGTCAAAACCAAACACGAATTCAACGGCGATATCTGGCTGGGGTTTGAACGACTTACATGCGTACCGATTCAAACGCGGATGGTGAAAGAGTCGATGTTGACCAAGGAAGAAAAGTCGTGGCTTAAGGAACATAATCAGAGATGTTGGGATATACTCAGTCCGTATTTGAGGGAGGATAAGGTTGCGTTGAAGTGGTTGAGGAGGGAAGCGGATCGTGGGATTGGGATTGCGACGGGTCCTGGGGGTATGGCTATTGATTGGGATTGAGCGGGGGTTGCCCTGGCCGATTTTTTCGTCTTGGGATCCGGATCGTCTTTGTTGGATTTGATTTTGGGTCTCTTTTTAGATGCCTTGGATTTTTTTCTGTCCCCTTTTCCTTTGCCTCGATGCTTGTTTTCAATTTCTTGCTTGTTCCCTGGCCGTTCAATCCCCCCCCCCCCCCTTCTCCACTCCTTACCGCGATACCCCACCAGACCTCCCTCACCTCCGACGAAGATCGATCACTTATTTATATGCTTCCCCCCTCACCTCAGTGGGGTGGTTAATTTATCCCCTGGATCTCTGCTCTTGTTTTGCTGGGACACTAGGATGGTTAAAGGACCGTTCGGTGTTTCCGTTGTAGCTTTTACCTACCCTTGCGTGGACCTCGGCTCTCTGTGGTTTTCACGCAACGTCAACGATGGATGGATGGATGGACGGCGATGAATCAGTACAGATTTTTTCTTTCCTTGTTCCCCCTGTTTTTTCCCTTTTGCTCCTCTTTGCGATATATATATATACATACCTAGTTTCAGTGCGCTTCGGCTTTCCTTTCCGTATCTCTTCTCGGATTTGTTTGGATCCTCTCTGTGATGGGTCTACTACCCCTCTTCCTTTCTGTCTGTTTTACTACCCTTTATTTCGCGCCCTACTTCTTTCGGATAACCATCGATATCCCAGATATTCTTGTCCTTTCGATCTTCCGATGTTGTATATATTTTTGATCCGAGTTTTCGTCTTGATGACGGGTTGTATGAATCGATCGTCACTCTGCGTTTTTCCGTCTTACCATTGGTGCGTCTGAGTATGCGCTTTGCTTGAGGGGTGTGATAGCGTTTAGCGGGTTCGGGTACGATGTGATCTACATAACAGTTGCACGGAACTCTTGGATTGAGGACACGAGAGACAGAAGGTGGACGACTGCCATGTAGCAACGCAGACAGACCTTGGAGTGACTCGGGACGGTGTAGGGACTTTAACCTTCTACCGCTACGTCTTTGCTAGCATGTTTGGGATAAGGTAAGGTGAAACAATGCAAAGCGGATGGAAAGACAATCTTGAGCAATCGCTTGATCCTTGTCCGGCTTTGGCGAACCCATTTCGGGAACTCGTCCCAAATTGTGGAGTTTGAATAGCTTTGGGTGGCATCCCAGGAATATGAAAGTTAGGAAAATGAGGGCGAAGACAACTCATTAGTGTCGCCGTGGAGACTAGCTAACAGGATAAAATGGGACATGCTTGAACTTCCGTATTCCTTACTCCACTGCTTTCTCCCCATGTGGTCAACAGTGGAGGCTGATCTTGACAGGCTTGACGTGCCTGTATTCTTTTTCTCATGGCAGTACGAAGCCCAACGCTTCAGTAATTATCTCGTGTGTTCCCAATCCACCCGTCTTTGGGAAACAATGATATAGTGGTCTTGAAATGTTCTACCAGACTCAGTATGATGTCTATCTGTGTTGCTCTCGCTTCGGGGTTCAATTTTGTCGTGATATTCTAGATAGTGCAAACCCAATCCAAGGAGCCCCTTGCCCCTTTAAGACGGCGCGGGGACAAATGGTCCAGTCATCTGGTTGAAGAAGTACTTCTTTGTATCACAGGAGGAGCGCCACAGCACAGACACTTGTGGCTAAAGACGTCCTGCGTTCCGTATAAATAGCGCAGCCATCACACTCTACATTGAGTGATTCCTTCGTGATGGCGATATTTTCATTTCGAGACGTTTCCATTTTGTGCCTTTGCATACTAGTCCATTACATCTACCGCTACCGGCGAAAGCCAATTCTTCCCCTTCCTCCCGGAATACCACGATGGCCCATTGTTGGTAACGCGTTCTCAATTCCTCCGAAGCGTGTGCACGTATTCTACAGGGACCTGGGAGAAATGCTCGGTGAGCGGTCCTGGAATTCCTGAGGCGAAAGCTTATTTGAGGGTTTCAGGTTCAAAAATCGTGTATCTTGAAGCCTTCGGTCTACCGATGATTGGGGTGAATGACATTCGTGTGGCGAGAGATCTCTTGGAGAAGCGGTCGGGCTTGTATTCCAGTAGGTGTGTACACCATCTGTAAAAGGTCAGCATACCGTTGAGTGCTTTCTATTTCTGCGATAGACCACAGTTTAGAATGGTCACTGAAGTGTTCGTTGGCTCTACCCGGCTCTGTCACAGATGTCCTGACGCACAGTATCAGGGTTGGAGCCAAGATGTTCTTTGCGGCGATGCCCTACGGTGATGAGTGGCGAAATCACAGAAGGATTTTCCAGCAGTATTTCTCGCCAAAGAATCTGAGGCGAGACCAAGAAAGGCAATTGGAGTTTGTCAGAAAAAACCTTCTGCCGAATCTTTATCAATCCCCTAACGATGCATACGAGCACGTAAAGAGGTCTGTCTGTCCGCTAGTTTTCACTCTGGTTATAGCTACCATTCACGTTCTCCAGTTGTATGGGGGGATATTCGATATCATCAACATATGGTATTCCTACTCGGCGGACAGGTGATCCCCTGGTCCACTTTGCAGACAGGGTCTTCACGGACCTGCTTTTTGCCGGTGCACCTGGGTCGTATCTAGTCAACTTGGTGCCGCCTTTGAAGTATGTTCCTGAGTGGGTACCGGGCGCCGGCTTCAAGAAGGTGGCACGTAAGATGCGCGAGCAGATTCACAAATTGATGGAAGAGCCGTACCGGGCGGCGCTGAAAGACATCGTATGGGCGCGATTCATCCTGGTCTTGCTCACACTGACCTCTCTGAAAGGATGAAGGTGCATCTAAAGAATGTTTCGTTACGGAGAGCCTGGAACGACATCGTAACAAACCTGACTTTGAGCTTCAAGTACAGCACACCAAGCAAGCTGCAACGCAGATCTTTAATGGTAAAGAGCAAAAAGTGCTGTTGAAATTACCATTATGAACTCATCTCTCAAATCGCGTTAGCGGCCTCTGAAACTACTGTTTCCGCCGTCATGACATTCATACTTGCGATGCTGATTCACCCCGGTGTTCAGCGTAAGGCTCAGCAGGAACTTGACTCTGTGGTCGGATCTGGCAGGCTACCTGACTTCTCCGACAAGCCCCGTCTGCCATACCTTTCTGCTATTATCAAAGAAACCTTGCGGTGAGCATTCTGGCTTACCATATGTCGAGTTTACTGATAAAAACCTTTCAGATGGAATCCAATTACACCCTTGGGAGTTCCTCATTTAACTACAGACGAGGATGTATACGAGGGATACTACATTCCCAAAGGGTCCACAGTATTCGCAAATATATAGTACGTGATTTTATTGTGTACACGTTTAATTCAGATTAACTATGCCATTAGTGCAATGCTTCATGATGCGGAGGTTTTCCCAAACCCTACGGAATTCAAGCCAGAAAGGTTCTTCAAGAATGGTGTCATCTCTAGCGAGGTTCCTGATCCCGAGGCCATCGCCACGTTTGGTTTTGGCAGAAGGTATGCGACAAATTCTTTCTCTTGAACGTTCATTATCAATATGTTAGAATTTGCCCTGGGTCGCATATCGCATTGTCAATGATATACATCGCCACCGCCTCCATTCTATCTGTGTTTGATATCTCACCAATGCTTGACTCTGAGGGGAATGCCATCAAAGTTGTGCCTGAGTTTGTTACTGACTCGCTCGTCTCGTGAGCTTTCGTTTCAGATGCACTTTAATTGTCTTTCTCATTTCGGTAATATGCTTCAGCGCGCCATTGCCGTTCCAGTGTACATTCACCCCGCGGAAGGGTAAAGACGTGGAGGGGTTGCTCAAGGAATATTTCGACGCTGAAGTTATTTAAAGTTCGTACATTAAATTTGCTGTTTCGGATTGTATCCGACTTTGTATCGCCTGTACAATACGATCATGACTTGAGTCTCACGTTTAGACCATACGTACTAAAAAGATCGTGAGGCGAAATCTCCCCCACGAATGCCCAAATGTACTTGGCTAGGGAGGTTTAGCTGGGTTATATCAGTTTGTCGGGTTATCAAATTGGAATACAAATGTAGTTGTCGTGACATGAAACCATAGGGACTCGAGTAATGACAAGGACAGGAGGCAGGCAAGATAGTGGAGCGGCAACGCCCAAAGAAAGACAAACCGACTCTAATGATCCGGAATCCTGTAGGTGTTGCGCATGCTTTTTCATCTTCTGTCTGTCTTTCCCGCTTTTCGTTTGCCAGCAAATAGGTGCTTGGGCTGCGGTGAAGAATAGAGTTAATCCAGATGAAGAGGCAATGAAAAGCGGGAGAACAGACCATTTTGACTCTGATCGCACGATCGCTCTCGCCAGCTTTGGCAAGCATATTCCGGGGGCGTTGCCCGAGATTCCGCAGTTTTGTGGCCCGGTTAGCTTGCTAGTAATATAGTGAACACGTTGAGAGTGACGGATGAAATCAAAACAACTTACCGCCTCATCACGCAAACCAGCCAAGGTGCGATCAGACCTGGGCATCCGCTTCGCAGCAACCGCCCCAGAATTCGTCTTGACCTTCTTACTCGACGGTTGTTCCTCTCCATCCACATCCATCTCATCACCATCCCCATCATCACTTGCTCCGCTATCCTCACCATCAACGTCCATCTCGCCATCTTCATCCCTCTTCCTCTTCCGTTGCGCAGCCTGAATCTTTGCCAGGTGTTCTGCCCGTTCCTGTATCCGACTAGGGTCCAGTCCAGCTTTGGTGAGCTCCTCTGTAAGTTCTGTGAGTGTTCGTAAGCCAGCGGTACGCGGTAGCCGGGCTTGGTTCTTTTTGGACTTTTTGATGGATTGGGATTTGATTTTATGCTGGAGTGCGACTTGGGCTGCAGCAGCTTCGCGTTCGTCATCCGAATCGAACTGTTATGGTAGGTAAGCATGAGCGAGTGAGTAGTAGTTAAGAGACGGGGGAGGGGAGGGAGACACACCAGTTCCTCATCGCTGTCGTAGAATCCTTCGGCTTGGAGTCGTTCTTCCTCGCGTTCGAGAGCTTCGAGTTTCTCGGCGATATCGGGGTCGATGAAGTCTGCAACGTTCTTGCCGTCCATAATTTCAGGCATGATGTCCATTTTCCATTCGGGATTGGCAAGAATGTAGTCCTCTGTGAAGGTTAACATCAGCAAACAGGTTATTAGTAAACTCAGAAGACGCCAGTGGCGGACGTACTCTTCAGGTTGATATTGAAAACACCAGCGCCGCCTTCTTCAACCTCTTGATCCTTCAAAAGCTTACGTCTCTCAGGGTCGTTCTTATCGTACTTCCTCCTCTCCTTCACCGCGTCAGGTATGAATGGTGCTCTAACGACGTCGTCTCTAGGTTTCGGCTGCGCAACGTGTATCCGATTCGCGATCGCGTTGATTTTGCTGCCCTTGAGTTTGTTATCGACACGGTGTGCGAGAAGGGCATCGCAAGCCTTGTTTTTGAGATCCATGACACCTTCCTCGGAGTAGCATGAGACCTGGATAGATTGCACGCCTTCAGCATCGATGATTTCTTGTACGAGGGCGCGGTTTTCGGGGGTGAGATCTTCGAGGCGAGTGACATCGATTTTGTTGATGACAAGTAAGACGGGTTTTCCGTTGAAGAGGGGTTTAATGGAGTGGAAGAGCTTGCACTGAGTTCCAAAATTCGAGATTAGGTTTTGAAAGTGGCGCCAGTGATAATAACGTACCTGAGCCTCGATAGTGTACCCACACTGTTCGCTCAGATCCATAAAATACAGGATGCAGGCCTTCAAATGAGCCATCGCAGTGATGCTCTGCATCTCAATGGTATTCATCTCCTCTAAAGGATGGTCGAGAATACCAGGAGTATCAATAACTTGCCACCGCAGGTATTTATAATCCAGGTGGCCGACGAAAAGAGATTTGGTCGTAAAGGCGTAGGGTTGGACGTCGACATCTGCCCGGGTGACCTTGTTCATGAAGGATGATTTGCCAACGTTGGGATATCCACAGATGAGGAGTGTTCGAGTGTTGGGATCGATTGCGGGGAGACGGGAGATGTGTTGTCGGACTTGTTCGAGGTAGGCTAGTGGATCTTTTTGGCGTTTCATGATTGTGGCCATACTGTCGGTTCATGAGCATTTAATCTCAATGAATGATACTCCTCAGGCAACCCACCGACCAAGAGCAGCCCTCTTGAGCTGCTTGCAGCGGTACAAACTATCGCCGAACTTAAGCAGTCGAACATAGTCCTTCGCCACTTGATCAATCAAATGCCGAGCGGTCCGTAGTTGGCCAAGTGCCAACTTGTAGTGGTTTTTGTCGTAAAGCACATTCATAAGCGAGGAGAGAAACGGATGAAGGTCCTAGGCACAAGAGGTGAATGAAATCAATTCAGCTGAACCTTAGATCACAACTTCCTCAACACTCACATCGAGCATGGGGAATTCAGATAGGATTGCGCCGAGTTTCTCATCAAAAGAATCCTGTGTAAACTTGACCTTTCTCATGTAGAAATTCCGTATTCGGCTGATCTTGAAGTTTTTGTGGATGACCTAGGTGCGACATCAAGACCGCAACTTTTTTGGCAAGACTTTGTGACGGTACCGTAGGAGTTTTCCTCTGGGTCTTGGACAGAACGATGTCGAGGAAATCATTTGCCGTCGGAACGGGAGCAATGGCCTTCAGACCGCTTGTCGACATGGCTGGCGTAGGGACAACTTGTTTGCAAGAGAGCACCCATGTCTCTATCAAAAATATTGTTTTTCGCACGCTACCACGTGTTCAACATATTTCACTTATATCTCCATTGTATTTCTGGATATTTACCTCTCTTCTGCGCGGCTATGTATCACGTACACCACAGAACACTCACTATGCTGTGATGATAAAATTAGGCGCTGATGTATCCTTTCTCTCCTTGCCGGGACTGTTTATCGTGCTCCCCCTCAGGTCTTTCCTTTTGCTTCGTACGGACCACTGCCAAACAACTCCTCACGCAAACAAGCAGATCTCTATGCCCATTAACGATATTTCATCTTCTCCCTTCCGGAAAACAACTCTATCTCTTTAAAAAGCGAATTCGAGATGAACCCGTAACGAGCATGAGCTAAATTTACATTTTGGGCCGGCGTAGAGAGCATCAGGATTTATAAAGGGATCGCCTCGTTTTCGTACAATGGTGTAAATTCGACGACACCAAGGGGTACTCGTTTAACTGAGAGACAGCATTCGCATACAATCCACATCTTCTATTCACTCGATAACAGCAGGTGCCGTCTTGAAAAAACTACGCTACTACGGTGCTTCACCAGCATCTTCTACTTCTCGAACATTCTGGGGTCAAGAGTTAGCAATGTGAAGATGTAGCACCTATAACGCGGATATCTGACAAGAAGTCGGCATAAGATGGTTGTGACGGGTTTTCTGTGTCTGATACTTGGGTCTTGTGTGGGGAAAGTCATCCAGGGACATGCATCGTTGAATTTACTCTGTTTTGAGTTATAACAAAGGTTTCGGTAGAAGACAATCGCTTTTACCATAGGAGCGTCTGGCAAGGTTTCCGAAATCAGGTCCCAGTTTTCCACGACAGCGTTGTAGGTAAGCCCGCCTAGCTCAATCGGATAGAGCGTCAGACTCTTATCTCAGTTAGGCTGGTTGGAATCTGAAGGCTGCGAGTTCGACCCTCGCGGTGGGCTAATGGTGAAGCTACATTTTTTTGGTTCCACTGACGCCGTTCCGGTTCCCTTTCACAAAACACCTCGCTTTAGCCTCGATATCGAGGAAAGGGACTTGATCAGTCAGCTCCGGTACTCAGGGGACAGTACAACACATACCAATTGCGGCGGACGAGATTAGCACGGGAACTCGCACTTGTTTACGACAGCTTGACTATTTCTTGTGGTACTCTTAACGTCCGAGTCTCGAGAGTTATAGAGAGCAATAGATCTTGATCCTGAGCCATCGTCTACCGAAGATTCCACCCTACAAAAGCCCTTGGCAAGTGTTATATACCCACATTCCAAGAAACCTGATCCACGCCGAGGAACGTGCGTTTGCGTTGGTTGTATTCTTTGTGGCTCGCGAAATGTCCTAGTGCGGAACCACCTCTGCGCCCATTCTATTTTTTGGTATTGATGGCACACATGGGCCGTTGCCTATAAACTGCCACATTCCGCAAAAAATCGTATAAGCTATTAATGGGGGTTATGTGTTGCATATAAATGCACGGTAGACTGGATACGAGTGAACTTCTATTCCCCATGTCTCAGTTTTCTCAAGAGAACGAAAATGCCACGTTCGTAGTCTCTTTGTTGTATCAACTTGCATTAACCATCTGACTTATTTCTGTGTTCTAGGAGTAGCCCACCTCGTTCAAGCATGCCTGGGTCGGCAATGACTTCGTGAGCAGTTTCAGGCTTTGTTTATGATCATGTGATGAATGACCCAGGTCGGAGCACTCGCGGGAAATCACAACAATCTCCGAGCGGGAGTCGTGAAGGAGATGGTCTCTGAGATCCTGGAATGCCCGCTCGACGAATTCCTGAATCACTACGCGCCGTTTGTCCCATCCCTGGAATCTATCACTAGGGCGCTTCAGCAGTACAAAGACGATGATTCGGTGACCGCTGGCTTGCGGTGCCCAACGTATCCCGAGTCCATTTGGTTGAAGGACGTCGGGGTTCCCGGTAAAGAAGTTCCAACTTGGGGCGCCTATGATTATCCTCCATCGCAAATCGATGGCATTGAGATGAAGGTGTTCGAGCCCCTCCAGCACATTGTCAATTTCCTCAAGAAGGTCGACTGCCGAGAGAGGGTTGCCGAAAATAGCCCTCATCCTCCGACACGCACCTGCAATTACTCCTATAGAGACTGCCCGGCGACAACGATCAAGTCTGAGATACCAGGAGCAGATTTCAAGATCGATGCTTGTATCACAAGCAATCCGGACTCACATGAAGTTTTCTTGTCCGAAACGGCTGTTCTTGCCGAGTTCAAGAAGGTAAACAAACTCGAAAAAGTGGCCGACGTGAGTTCTCAAATCTTGTCTTATATTCATGATCTGATCAACTTGCAGAACCGCCAAAAGCTAGTGTCGGCTGCCGGTCACGTTTTGAACGATGATCCCCGGCGTACCTGGGTATATGGCGTACGTCGTTGCTTCTGTTATGTGTTGAACTACCTCATAATACTTTCTAGATCACTATTGAAGACACTGAGATGTCCCTCTGGTACTTTTGCCGTTCCCATTCTGTGAAGTCCAGGAGTTTCAATTTCACAAACGTGAGTTTCACGATCGTTGGCTTGGCGTCGGTTTAAAATGTTTGGACAGAACCTCGAGACATTTATTCAGGTGTTCCTCTCTTTCCTTTATGCGACGCCGGAAGAGATTGGGTACGACCCCACTGTTCATCGCGTATTGCATGATGGCAAGATCTGCTACGTCTATGAGATGGGAACGCAAGATGCGCCGCGCTACTTCAGGACCGTGGACCTCTTGTTTGCCCCTCGTGTATTGTGCATCACGGGAAGGAAGACGCGCGTTTGGAAGGCCATTGAGGTCAAAGGTTGCGAGGGAGACTTACTTGGCCAAAAGATTGGGGAGGAAGTTGCACTCAAGGATGGTTGGCTTGACGAGGGCTCATGGATGGAACACGATATCCAGAAGGAGATTTTCAAATGTTTGGGAGAGGTGAAAGAGGCAGATTATCAATGGGCACCTGAGTCTCTTCGGGATCGTCTCCACCTTGTGTTTCAGCAGCGCACGTACAGCGACTACTTCATGCCAATCATGGAGTCGAGGACGCTCATGAAGACCAAAGTCCGCTCAAATGCGGCGCGACCGAAACCGTCAATCCTTTCTTCCATATTTCCTGGGTCAGCTGACCCAAATGATATAATTCCTGGCTCGACGCAAGGGAGAGACCGTTCGGGTCTGCCGTCGAGCCTTCTCCCTCCTGTCCCAGATGAGATGAAGAGCTCTAACCGTTCCCCCAAATACCGAACCAAGGAGCAGCATCGTTTGATCTATCGCGATGTCGGCTGCCCTCTCCATCATGCCAAAGATCTTAGAACTTCGTTTAACGCAATCATGGATACGTGCATTGGTACGCTTACTCAACACCTGCTGTTTCCACCATAATGCTGATAATCTTATAGCGCTTACTCTCTTGTATCTTGCTGGATGGACGCACCGTGATGTCAGCACTGGCAATATCATCGTCCTCGGGGATGGAGAATCGGCGAGAGGGAAACTGAGCGATTTGGAGTATGCGAAGAAGTTTACAGATTCAACTCGGAGTGCTGACCCAAAAACCGTATGTGTAACTCATAAATCCCAGCCGATTGAAACTCATCTCCATACCATAGGGCACTCCTTATTTCATGCCACTGGAGATCCATGGATCGGAGCGGCTATATAATCCATCAACTGATGAACCCCTCGGTCCAGCTTATGATCTGTCTCGTGTTCAACCCTTGGTGCAAAGGACCGTGAAACCAAAAGTGTTATACAAGCCACGACCGCCTCCAAAATTCCGGTTCCAGCACGATCTCGAGTCGCTATGGTGGATTGTTCTATGGATTCTGCTCCATCGTGTCAAATGTCCCGCGTCGCTAGTCCTTTCTCGCCAAGTTTTCACTCACCATAACACTCCCTCTGGTGAAAGGAGAAAGCTCTTCAACAATGCTGAGTTTGCACTTGTGCTCGAGTCCGTAATTCACGACGAACTCTCCGACGCCGTGAAATACCTTGATAGTATTCGCAAGGTGCTCCACTCCTCCTACGTAGAGGAACGATATTCGGGGGACGATGCCATGCTCGACGCTGCTACATATTCAACAATCTACGCAAGAGTCTGGAATAGCCTGACTCACGTGATCGGTCGTGCTTGGCAGGTTTCTGGTCTCGTTCCACTCGATGTCAGCGACGGAGATGGAGATGAGCAGGGAAAGGATGAGCTCCTTCCACAAACATGCCGCCCGCATCAAGAATCGAAGCCCAAGGATGACGACGAGTACATTCCAAATGAAGACGAGGAATCAATTGCCAATGATGAGCCAGGCGCTCGTGATGACGATGGGTTAGGTACTGTCAATGGTATAAGGCGGATAGTGGATCAAGGAGAAGATGAGCAACCCCAGGCTGGAGATGCGCCGTATACAGATGTGCAAATGATTACAACTATATCACTGCATCGCCGTCTTAGCAGCTACCATGGAATGACTTAACTCTTTTAAACTGCCCTGTGTTACTACAAATCCCATGTAGGATCCAGAACGCCAGAAGCTTCACGCATATATGTTTTTATCCTGGCTGAGGACGTGAGGGACTGCTTCAAGCACATGCGGACGGTTATAACTTTCCGTCCTGACTGTTCCCGGGTAGCCATAGGCATAATAAATATTGTTATGACATGGTATGAACTCCGTTCAAGTGAGAGGATTGAAAAGTCAGCTTTTACTCAATGCAGTTTTCAACAGCGCCGCGACGGGTCGAGTGACAATATTTGCGATAAAGCTTCCCATCATGCAATCTAATCACAATTTTGCCCCTTCCTCATAACTTCAAACCTCTGGACCCAACTTTTTCGCTCAGCCACAGGGAGCTGTCTCCCAGATGGTGAACCTTCCAATGACTGGAGGCCTTGGCGCTATCGAGCCGACACAGCACTCGATGCTTTCAATGATACCGACAAGATGGCCCACTAAGAGACTGGCGGCACGAATAGTGGGCTTGTCAGTAGACTCAGTACCTCGTGATTCCACAGGCTAGTATCTGCGTTTGTGTACTCCTCTCGCCTTCCTTCAGTCACTGATTCACCCACTCAGCAACAGCTTTTACACCTTTGTCCCGTCTCCCAGTGCAAATGCTCCCAGTCCCCAACTGTCTTTCTGACCTTGTTCGTCCATAGAATCTTGTGCACTTCCCATTGCCCTTCCCCTTGACCTTAGGGTGAGGTTATTTCATCCAAGTCCATCACGTACCATGCTGTGCCCTGGAAGCTTCCGCAAATCCCAAAAGCCTAAAAGCATCACGATCGACGTCCACTGGAAACCTTGCATCCTCTCCCCTCTTTACTCCAGCAGAATTCTTACCTTGGTCAATCACTACTTGCTCTATCTTCTCGTTCTGTACCTACAGAATAAAATATCTGGCGTTAGTTCTCCTGGAGTGAGACCGTCTAGGAACTTAACATTTTGGCAGAATGCTCCAGGCTCGGAAGCTGAATTCATGAAGGGCGGTAGACACCCGGCGTTGTAACCAGTCTGAGCCAGACGGGTGATATCGAGCTGCTGATTACGCCTCTGGGCCGACTCAATACCAATTTTGGGTGGCGGAAGGATGGTCTCGCTTAACTGGTGAGATGGTGACAGTCTTTACCCAAAGAAACTAGGGCCGACGTCAGTCGTAGCTGAACCCTGGAACGTCAAGCAGACATGAATGGTACAGACCATGATGCGTGAATCCGTCAGTCGTTTCCCGTCCGTCCATTCTTCCATTCGGGCGACTCCTCCGGGATACCCACACAACTCCGGTTGGCGCCACCTGATGCACCCGGTTTTTTTCTCGAGAAGGCCCCAAGACATCTGGGGCGTCTTAGAAGTCCAGCGCGGGTAGTACCATATTGGGTTGTACCCGTTGTCATTGAAGGCAAGAACGGGTAGTGGGAAAAAGGTAAGGTTACCTATTGCTTACTATCTGATGCGGCTTTGGAAGTGAAATAGGCCACCGGGTTACACGACCGTCAGTGCAACACAGATGACGTTATTGCGTTAATTTTCAACAGTTCGGGGTGCTGGCTAGCTCGTATCTTCGCCGAGTGAGAGTTTGCTCATTGAAAAAAGTACTGTAGGCTACCTCTAATACCAGGCTCACCTAGCACTGACCACCAAATCCTATGTCACCGTTCCAATCCCTCGATAAGAGACAAACCAGTACCCCTTAACCTAGTGTCGGGCTGAAACTAGTTAACGAATCCTCCGGCTTGAATTGGCTTGGGAGTTTGGGCCATTATGACCTAATAGGACCCCGCATCCCTCCTCCACAACTCAAATTCAGAGTATTTCATCCCGTATTTATTCAAGTTCCTGGACAAAAAGAGCATTCAATCGCCGAGTTTATCATCCAGGTGTGGGGCCAAGGGGCTCAAAATGCGACCGGATCTTGGGGAATTGGCATGGCCCTGGCTTAACGGCTCGAATTTGGTCTCTACTGAGTCACCGGCCGACAACCTCACGTCAACCCAGGAACACTTTGGACACGGGCTGTGCGAGAGATCGGTCAAATAAATACTTCAGATTGGAGCCGGGGACCTCAAATGGATTCAGGACACTACTACTCCTTAGTCGCAGCAGCTTTCGAAGGTCAAAGCATTCTAGATGTGGCCCCAGGAGGAATAGCGTCGAATTTCGTATCGTTGCCGATGATATTGTGAACCAGTGCCACAACAGGGTCATGACGTGGTTAGCCTACACCTAATCAGGACATCAGGTCGTCCCCCGGTCCGTACATGAGGATGTCAATATAAATCTCAAGGTGACTCAACGCAGCCCTGGCATCTACTGAGGGAGCGACTTGTGTCGTAATACGTTATTCCAGTTCTCAGACCAGGGAGAAGCAATTTCTCTACTAAGTACCGTACTTTCGAATCCACTTCCGATACTTGCAACTTGCCAGCGACAGATTTTTGTTGTTCTAGTGGTCCTACCGCAAAGATCTTCCCCCCGAAGAGTCACAGGGATGTGATCGCCGCTGCTGTATCAATAGGCAGTAGTTCATTGGCTACGTCCTTTGGTCATTCCCAGTATGAAATAAAACGAGACTCAAGAAGATGGAATGGTGAGATCCCATCATCGGGTTGACGTTCTTGGATAGGCATATTTAACAGAGCCGCAACCCAATTACAGTACACGGGAAGTCCGAGGTTCATTTTCGCGCGCGAGCCAGCCCATGTCACGTCACCCGTCACCCATTGGCCCCTGGCTATCAACCGATGGAGGCTTCGCCTCGAAGGTCATTGCACCCTCTGGATGCGTATTCAAAATACTCTGAATTGTAGTATAAAAACATGATGTAGATCTCCCTAACATAGCTTAATTCTACTATTTTTTGCCACCTTTGTGTCTTCTGCCGTGGACCGGACTCGAACTCCAGCTTCTGTGGTCCACTGACCCCCAATCCTTGACGTTCTGGTGTGGTTTCAGAACTCGAGGATATTAGAGGACAACAACGGAAACCAAATCTGCGGAAGGTTTCACCATGAAAAAGGTATTGATTGAGCAGGAAGTGAGCAAAAAAATGAAATAACTACTAAAACGATAACTGATGAACCAATTCCGTAAAAATCTCCCATGCATTGGCCAACGAGAGGTGAGGAGAGCCTAGCGCCTTATATGCGGTCGATGCCTCAACATGAAATTCTGCACTATACCATGAAAGGTGCTCTTCCCGGGGTCCAACCTCTTCTGTCAGAATGTTGCGCATCTCTGTTTGGGCATCTTCAGGGATTCGGATGAGGCACTTGTGTCCCTGGAACAAGGACGGGTGGTGAAGCGCATCCGCAGGAATATGGCCTGATGGCATTGCCTTTGTCAATTGTTTCCGTATCTTGTGGTTGTTCCAGTAATCACAGAAGTTATCGAGCTCGTGCTGAATGAGTGGTAAGAATACCCAATAGAATAAGTCACTTTACAAATGAAGAGATTAGTGGGTCTGAGTGACCCATGGAAAGCGCTGCATATGCCATAACTCAATGACTCACTGGTGGTGTTGATCATGGGCTCGAAAACGCTGTTCTAGTTTACCGCGTATGATAATGTCCTTTAAGTTGTGACCTGACTTCTCGCGTAGCCATCGCCAGAAACCTTCGATGACAGTGTTGCGCGTACTGGAAATTGCAAGCGCAGGAGGATAAGTCTCGAGGTCAACATGAGGAGCGTAGAATTCCCTAGTTGTCCATTACTACCTATTCCAGTCGGCAAGTGGATGAAGAAGCAACGTACCTCAAAATTGATTGGATCGTCACTTGCCACCCAATCTCAGATCCTTTATCCGTTGTGAGCTGGACTGGTATGCCTAGATCGACTTAAAATCAGTAGGGTTGATTTGTGTGATGAAGATTCTTACCATCCCATTCCTGGATCAGGTCAAGGTAGACATGTCCAATGGCCCCGACTTGCCGGGTGTCAGGTACAGCAGAGAGCTTCAGGATGAAGCCTGACCACTTGTCACGGTATGCGTAAATAGGAATACTAAGATTGCCCATGTCGAGAGCTTGCTGGTTCAATTTCTCATGACCATCGGCGCATATCTCACGAAAAGGCCCAATAGAGGTAAGTGGCTTGCGAATGATTTTCCGCCTTGTATTTCCGGGCAAACGGTGATCAAAACCTTCAGGTGCATAATGCAGCATTATCGCGCGGATTCTTTCTCTGGCATGGGTTGACTTTAGGAAGTCTGGAATTGTCAACCTGAAGCAACCACTCACCTAGGAACCAGAACCAGACCCTTGTTCTTCAAAATTTCCTTCACTGCGACAGGACCCCTCCGCTGATTCACATCAGCTTCAATCTCCGTAAGCACAGCTTTATCTATTTCCTCTGATGTAAGTCCGGGTTTGCGAATACTCGGAATATCCAATCGCTTCTGTAACTCAAAAAACTTGGAGCGTCTTGTGACAGACGAAGCAGTCGGCAGTCAGCCATCCAATCCTAACAACAATTTATAATATGAGACTTACCCGATCTTAATTCCAAGGTCCATCTCCATCCGGACCAGCCTTTCAGGTACAGTGAGCGAGTACTTGGCAAGGTTCAAGAGATACGCTCGAAGTTCATCGTCAGGTGGGTCTCAAATCATGGTGGTAAGTCCGAGTTGATACAGAAAGTATAACAACATGACTTACAATCTTTCTTACCCCACCCATTCACACCCCTTGGGTTAGGCATCTCTCAAGGCAAAAATAGTTTATGCAAGGCCACTGCGCACAAGTAGGGACAAGTGAAATTTATTAGGGGATAGGTTTAATAGTCAAAGATGGGAACTGTGTAAAAGTGCGAGGAAAGGAACTGAGAAACTGTGAAGGAAACTGCATGTTTTTATACCTATGAACAAACAGTAAAGAATATTCGAGTAATTCGACAAGCTTCCTGTGCTATAGGTCAGACGAGGAACTAGTACTAAGGGTCAAATCAGGAGCTACTAAGATATTGAGTGTTGTATACTGCAACACAACACATCAAAATGGATCAGAGGCCTTCACCGCCGACCGGACCTTTCTGTGAGCTCTCTGACGTGGCACGATTATCTGTGATCACCATGATTTTTCGAGAATGTTCAGGTTGTTATCCGAGCATCTGAGGACCATAAATCACACCAGAAGTCCAATATTCCTGCAGCTATATAAATGAGATGTGAAGAGCAGCATTGACTACACTATTTAGAACTCTCTCTGCTTGTCAATTTACAACATTCACTATCTTCATAACTCATGATGGCTGCAGACAAACCTTGCGATGGATGTGGTAGGGTTTTCCCTAACTTAGAGAGCTCAGTGGATCTCTGCCCGAAGTGCCGGATGCTGGAAGAGCATCCAATTAATTCGGCAAAATATCAAGATATCCAGGTGCGTTTGCGATGTTCCTCAAGATTTTTCTGAACTCATGCAACATTGCAGGATTGGCCACAATGTGTAATGTGTGGCAAATCCTTCCGCCATATGAAGAAGGTTACAGGCGACCTTCAGCTCTGTCAGGCGCTGGAGTGTACGACTGCCACCTTGGAGCCCACTTCGGCCCACTCCTCACAACCACAAGCTTCACTGCCAGGTAAGCCAGTTTACATATTACATGGTTGTAATTGATATGATTTTATATCCTAGGTACCACTCGACCCTCACTTATGGCCAATACTACTCCAAATTTGAGGGCAACAATGAGCAACGTATCAGATGCTCATATGAATCGAGTACTTACTACACGGGATCGCTTCAAGCAAACTTCAGCCTTTCGGAACATCGTACCTGGAACAGAACTCACAACAATGTCACTGAAACATCATGAACAGATGTTAAACCCGGTTGGTGGTGAAGGAACAGTGTTGGTCTGTTGGTCTGTAAGTGACATCTCTTTACCATTGATATGATCTCGACCTAACCAGATTAAATAGTACCGTCGCAGTGATAAAGCAAAGTCACTTGATGCGAAGCTTGGTTCTGGAAGCTGCACATTTTCATTATCAACATATTTGCCAGGTAATGTTCTCTCAGACTCTTATCACAACCTCTATTAGCGACTAACTCATATCCTTTTGGAAGAAATACAAGCTCATATAGTGAGTGCATTAAATGCCGAGTGGATCAAAAACCATACATTACCATTAAATTTGTAAGTTTAATTTACCATACTAGCGAGTCCAAATTTGACTTTGAAGAATAGATCTGAAGTCTCTCTCCGGTTCTCAAATAACTTTGTTCTCGAAGGCGGAACGTCAACAATGATGCTTCGGGACTTCATCCAGCACTATTCTGGCCCTGGAAAGCCGCTCCTTACTTCTACATCTGCCCAGTCTCAACTGCGGCATGTTGCAAAAAGCCAGAAAATGACTGTATTGTGCCTTGAAGGGTTTATTCACATTGAGATGGTATGTCATTCATTCATATTCTATATTCATGTTGCTCTTATTCTGTTATGGCTAGTATGAAAAACGTTACAAGGATGAAACTGAACAGGAGAATTGTGACCCAGAGATATCAATCAACCCTCGCCGTCGTCGCTATCGTTCCGACTCTGTTATCACAACAAGAAGTCAAACAATTAAGCAGCCCAGGACAATCAGCCGTACGTCATCATGATTTGATGGCTGAGGTGTTACTGATTGATGTTCTTGCCCTCAGGTATGACAAATCGTGGTATTAGCATTGGTTCTATGTTTCGGTTGCCAAGTCAACAACAGCATCAAGTTATCAACAAGACAACAAAGATACTTTTCAAGAAAGTTATATGTACGCTCAACTCCGACACTGGAGACGTGAGCTTTAGTGAACTTCAAGACCCCATTCATGGCTTTCTTCACAACGTGCATTTTGCAAAGGGTTCCATGAAATTGGGCTATGAGGTAATCAAATCTTTGTCTTTTCTTGCATAAAACTCATGTCATATTTAATTTATATAGTTGGTCCTTGCTGGTGACAAACCCGATGGATTGTTTGTAGCAAAGAGGTTTTTCCGAATGAGTGACGACGAGTCAGCTGACAAGATGTTGCCACTTGGGTTGGGTGGTATTGATATTCAAATGCATAACACCAGTATTCAAGCCGAGTGTCGTCGCCTCTTCCAGGGTCAATGGTTTTTGTCATCCTTTTATGGCTTTTGTTCTAAATTAGGGGTAACTGTTGACATGAGTGAGTTTTGGGTGTTGTTTTCTTGTAATTTCGTGAAACTGATTTAAGGGTTATTAGCACTGAAATTTGCTGATGCCTTTCTACTCCAAGAAGACGTGCTTGAAAGCCCAAGCCCAGCATCTGGTGTCAAAACATATACTGATGAACTCAATGGGGTCATGTGGTTGGTTGAAAAACGTCGACCACAATCTATTCACCGTTTTAGTGGCACCCTACATCACCCCACCTTAGGGAATGACCTTCGTAGCTCAACGATATCAGCCTTTGCTCACTTCTCGTTTGGGCATAGTAACCATACCCTTGTATTTGCTGATATCCAAGGTAGGTGTCAGATTGTCTTCTTGATGAAGAGGGCTGAGATGGCACTCAGGCACCCCCACCCTGGTCGACGGTCGGGATGGATTGGTTCTCTTTGATCCGATGACACACACACTCAGCAGGTTCGTTGCACAACTTGCCATCGCGTTCCTAACAAATATTATGGATTTCAGTGATTCCGGGATTGGTGACTTTGGTTCCGAGGGAATCAATGCTTTTATTGAGGGTCATCATTGCGGAGATATTTGTAAACGCCTTTGCCTCGATGAGGAGATCCCTTTGAAATTACTCAACACAGTTAAAGGGGATGAGTCGGGGGGACCCCTTGAAAAGGATGGTCTCAATAACAAGGACAGTGATGACGAGGATGACGATCACACTGAGAACGTAGAGTAGATGTGAGGGTTATGTGTCTCGACAATATATGCGATATGGATATGCGTTCTTTGTGTTTCTTGTCTCTTTCTTCCTCTCGATTCTGTTCATTTCTCACCGTTTTGTCCGCTATATGTTGCTTGGACCCTTTTTCTTTTTTCTTCTATGAATCCGATGCTGATTGGGTGTTCGATACGTGCCTTCCTCCCTTCTTTTTTTGCATAGAATCGTTACATCATTTTACTTCGCTCATTTGCAAATTCATATTTACAGCTAATAAATGGTATTACTGGGGTTTGAGTCTCGATGCAACAACCTTCACGACGAAGTCTCCAATGGGGTGGAAGTCTGGACACAATGGAGTGACGGTGACGTGACATGGACCGGCTCGCGCGTGAAAATGAACCTCGGACTTCCCGTGTACTGTACCCAATGGCACGGAGTGATGTTTCTGGTTTCGGGAAACACCAACTGGAGGTGTCATTCACTCTCTTGCAAGACAACGTAAACAGAGAAATTATGAGCGCCCAATGGTTCATAGAAGAGTACCATAAATTCTGTGAGGATGTCGACCTTACGTATCTGCATTGAGGGACTGCTCCTTTACCAGAATAATTCAATGCTTTCAGACCCTAACAGATGGCGGAGGAATCCACCAATTTCAGGGTCTCCTCTGCCTAAGCCAAGGTCGCCTTTCAACTGGTGTGAGACCACGCGGGGAACACATCCGCGGGAGTCCGTCCCCGTTATCTTCGGGCAGGATCATATAAATAATCGCGCCTATCTCCTCCCACCCTGCACTTGCACGAGCTATCTAATCAATCACTAATGCGTCTGGGTACTCGGAGATACCTTTGTTATTTTTGGCTCCACCGGTTTGGCCAACAAATGATGAAAATCAGAATATCTCTTAGTGACTGGACCTGAGCGGCCAACGGCTGAAGGGTGCGAATTTACTGCACACTGCAGCAGCATTACCCGAGTCTGATGAGGCACAATCCGTCGTGGCAACGCCCAGCGTTTTTTTCAACACGAAACAAGTGCAGGCTGCTCGTATAGATTCTCAGAGATATTCTCTGAACGGTGCCTATTGTGCTTCTTTGCGGCCTTTCATTTGAGCTTTAGCCGTAGCTTCTTAGCCCTGGAACGCCGCATGTAACGATCTCGATCTATCAGAATCCCTACAGTCATTATTTGTCAAGTCCGTATCACTGATCCCAGCGATAATCTGACAGTCGCAAAATAAAGGATTCCAATCAAGGATAGGCATCACAGCGACTTCAAAGACCCTTCAAGACCCTGCGTAATGAGTTCCCTCCTCGTGCTATCTGAGCACACTCCTAGATTTAAATTACCGGGGATACTACGGTGCACCCACTAACCAGCACAACTGTCCCAGGTCGTTGATTGTATAAAAAAGACAAGGAGCGTTTGAACAACGGACTTTCTGCTTATTGGTAACAAAGAACGCAGAATTTATTGCAATGAGAGTGTGGACAAGCCCAAGGTAGCACGCAGGGTCCTAGTATCCGGAAGGAGAAAAGGCGGCCAAACCGATTACTGCTGACATAAGAATTTATTAATTGACGCGACCCGGCAGTATCCGAAGTACATGCACCCTTTGGTTATCCGAACCAGACTGATGTTAAAAGAAAAGGGTTCTACCTCTTTGCTAAAGACTGGATGACCGGCCTGATCTTTCGGTAAGATGTTCTTTGTTTTCCTGTGAAAGGTGTTGGACCTTGACTAAGCTTTATATACAGGAAAACTGGATGTTTAAAAAGGGATAGCTCGTTGGAAGGTAGATAATCTGCCGTGTTAGACCGCTTCTAGCTGGCATTGGAAAGGATCAATCATCGCGTCCGGTTTCACCCTTCTCGTATGAATGGGACTGAAAGGCTCTAGTGCAATGCTGTTAGGACCAACCCCCTCGACACCCTATCTGGTAAGTGCTATACGCGGCATCGACTCGACTCATCTCCGTCAACGACAACCACGTTGCCTAAATGAAGTTGTGTTCTTTCTTCGTTGACCATTTGATCTACCATATGCTCGGCAGGAGGCCCTTGCGACGAGTCATCTGATCAACTGACCAGACTACTCTAAGTTAAGCTGTGCGAAATAGGAATGAATACTGATCGCACTCGACCATCGATTTCTTATCTAGGTTCTTTTCCTGAAAAATTGAGGACTTTCGCAAGACGCCAATGAATCCCCTTCATACCAGGCACTGTACTGTCGACACATATAACGTATGAATGCGACTATCCCACCCTCGCACAACTCTGTCGGACCACAACAGCATAATCGACTAATCTACCACCCAGTTGTGCCAACCTAAATTCACCAATCCCACCGATATGTCGTCCCAAGCTCTAATTCGCTGTCCTCGAAAAGCCCATTTAACTCCCTCCAGATGCTGACCTGTGACAGAAGGACCTCCGAATCGGAATTCTTTACAGGATTCTCTCCGGACATCATGCTTCCCCTTCAAAAATCCCGTTTCTCTCCGTATGATACTGTCAAGCTGCTAATCTAGAAAACATCACTGATGGTTGATAGATCACTAAAGGCATTGCATGTGACACGCATTTTTTTCTGGCACCATTGGGTTTATGCTTAGCCTTGCTTGGGACTACCTCATTCCGTAGGTAACGAGCTACCCGGCAGTGTTCAAAGCAAGTCTTCGGTCCCGCGGAATCAATTAATAGACCGTCTCCATGGGGTACGCGAATCAATGGAGGACGCATACATGGCGACGCTTCGACGATTCGAAACTTCTCTGCAAGCCTGATTCTGTGCCTGCAGGCAACCGCGTGTGCAGAGTGAAGGTCAGCTCACTGGGCTGTGGTACATCCTGATATGCACCCACTCCTTGGGCATTATATATTTTTCAACCTTGGAGCTGACTATTCCGAGATTCGATGAGTTCCGCGAATGAGTGGGTGGGTTATATCTAAAACTAGACCTGGGCTGCGGAATATACAGCGTGTTGGCAAATGTACTTTTCACACTGGTTCGGCCTGGTTTTGTTCTCGATAGGCATCTCTACTTCGATCGCAAGAGTTTCAAACTTGGTTCATGACCCAAGGCCCTATGAGGGGGATGACGAACAGATACGGGAAATTTTGTGATGCAATTCTAGGTACGAGAGTGCATATTGGTAATGAATTTCAAATAAAGTCGCCTTTAATGACCATGTCCGTTTGTTTTTGAGACACAAGGGACATGGATTCGAGAGTCACATTTTTGTTTTTGGCTATAGGGTTACGAGACAAGTTCTCACTCAATCTCGTTAGCGGCGTATATCGCCCGGACTTTTTGACCTTGCGGATCTTGGGCCATTCACATGTTCCCCACTCTGCCTGGGCCAGATCTAGCTCTGGTAGGACTCATATCCACACCTCATCTCCCGGACCTCTTCCGTCGGACGCTGAACACCGAATCCTCGTTGAAACCGACACTCGCCTCCTGGCACTCCTAGAGCTAACTCCACTATGACTCGGGGAGGTGCTTCAGCTTGCGAGCAAATCCAGAAGCGAAAGTTCAAACATTCATAGATTCACTGAGACCGACACCTCCTGGCACTCCTAAAACTCCACTATGACTCGGGGGGAGGTGCTTCAGCTCGCAAGCAAATCCAGAAGCGAAAGTTCAAACATTCATATATTCTACCCACATACTCTTACGCCTATCAGCCACACCACGCCTCGACCTCGTGTCCAACCGTACAGCAGCAGCAAGGAACCCGCGTAAATCACATGGAGTCAGAGGTTCAGTATCAGTATCTCACAGGAGTCACTGCGGCCGGCCTCTGGCAGTGAGTCAGACCCACATTTAATGTCCCGAGCTCATGAAAGCCGAGGAAAGGAGGAGAGTGAGCGAGAAGGTCGGCCACGAGGGTTTTCTCGGGGACCTACTTGCAGCCTCACTGATACTGATCCTCGCACGTTGCGGATTCGGAGTGAGATTTTGGGTGGGTGTGTGAACCAAGGGTGAACGAGTGGATCAATAGAGCCTGGTATTCCGCCCGCCTTCAATTCAAACCCCCCTGTCCGAGTCTGGAAGGAAGTCAACGGGATAATAATTAATAATATCTCGCTGATCCACCAATCTACTACTACTCGGTGCAACTTGTGTCAATGCGTGTCATCGCTAAGTACATGGGGGCACCGACGATCATTGGTAAGCGGTTCCGTGGGTGGGGTGGAGTTGATCCACGCCCACCGGTATTCTAGTAGTAGTTCTTCGAACGAACGTTGAAAGGTTAAGTTATTTCTGGTTTCTCCACTTCAAGTTTTAGACCGTTCCCGGTATAGGTTCGTGCAGCTACGCAGGGTTTTTGAGGTTCTTCTAGTGTTCCCGTCGGTCGAGCTTGTGGAACGTTTCAACCGACGGAGACGTGGCACGAAGCGTTGCTAGCAACTAGAGACCAGGAATCAGAAATCCCTTGGAAAATCATGACCAGGTAGCTTGAGACTGAAACTCGGGAGTGAAAGGATTAAACCACCTTGAATAAAGTTCATAACCCCGGGTCCAAAGGAGATAACATCTCATTATCGGAAGCACTACAACTCTTCACTCAAACACAAACGCACAGTCACTACGCACAGCTCAGCTCCATCAGACAAAAAGCCAACAATACATCACTCTCACTCCAAAGCCTGCCTGCTTCACGAAAATCACCGAGGCTTCGAGGAGGAGGCTCTTCTTCGGTTACCCACCCACAGGTATCCGCAGTGCGCATTTGCGCATTACGTCGCTCCCGCTCATTCAAATTGACATTACCTTTCTCGCTCGTAAAAGCCAACGAGACAAGTCTATAAGCCTAAATCAGGTGATAGGGTCGTTCACCCCTAAGTGTGATGGTCATATGTATGTAATTATACACTCTACTTCCGCCTTCGGTGCGGGACGGTACAGCTGAACACCAAGTACGGTTAAATTTACCCACACGCAGAAATAAGCTCGATTTGTGAATATCACAACCACAACCACAACCGCAACTCGCACGAATCAACACACAACTTCCCATCACCCTTCCACCGACTCGGGGCGGGCAGACGCGTACATACACATGTCTGTTTTACGTCTGCCGTCTACCATCTGCCAGTGGGGGTCACCCATCAAGTCACCTGCCCACTATCCACTATCCCTGGGCCCACCAAAACCCTCAGAGCCCCTCTAACCACACTTGAAAAGCCCGTGCACACGGGGTGTCGGGTGGTTGAGTGCTTACTTCAGTATAGACCTCCCACGACGAGATGGGGTGCTTCGCGAACCGCGCAGTGATACATAATACATAAATAGCAAGCACATGCCTACTTCGGTGTTTAGTACTAAGTTGCCGATAGGGGGCGGGGAGGCACAAAATCTGAGCACTGAGCTCCAAGCCAGAGAGGGGGGGGGGTTGGAAGAGAGAAGTCGGGTTCCTTGATCGCATAACTACTGATCAAGGAGGCTTTGAGTTTATAGCGAGCCCTATAAAAATGCGCCGTTTTGGCTATTGAGCGCGAATGCGTGTGTTGGTATTGGATTTAATTGTGGTTCGTTAGGGGCCAAGTTTATAGAAGGACGAGGTAGATTTTGGTTTTTGATGTTGGTCGACGGGTGGGTGTACCTCTGGCATAGGTTTCATGATGGGAAGAATGGGACCTTGCAACCCCTAGTAATACCATACCATACCCAACCGCCCTCCGAGTCGGGTACGATCCCCCAGATTCAATAAACCACCACAACTGCCTCCCGGTGCACAGACGCACAAGAAGAAGGAAGGCGCGGCAATGGAGCGATGTAGAGCCTGAACGAAAAAAAAAGAAGTCGTCGTCGTCGGATTCTTACCACTCGAAAAATTCGCGAATCAAAAAACAGGGGGAGGGGGGTGCGCGATTTATCAACCATAGACTCTCTCATTCTCCCTATATAAATCACTCTCTTACCTACATCCACACGACTCATTTAGAAAGAGCGGCCGGTATCCAACGAAGTTTTTAGGGACGATTACTCATCGGATTGGATGGTGCGGGTCGGTTGGGTTATAGCGAAAATCTCGCAGGTGGGCATTACATACTGGTCATGGAAATTGGTGGAATTTAGGAAGGGATTTTTAGTTGCGAATCGTTGGAGTGCTAGTGCTCATGGGATCGTTGAACTGGCTCGGTGAGTAGAGTTTTGATTTGCGGTATTTCTCTCAGTTTCTGATGGATAGCAGCCACGTAGTACGAAAGTCCTGAAGGATCTGGCCAAGTGCCTTAATACCGTGGTTATTGCGAGTGGCGGTCGATCAGATTTACTACGTGCAGATTTTCCGTTTATGCTAATGAAGGTGGATGCGGTGATGGTAGCGAACAAAACCACTGTGGATTCGGTGGTTATACCACCCCCCACATGCTCCAGAAAAGCAAACACAAGGTCGAATACTAAAGTAAGACAAAACTGCAAGTTCCGTGGACAAACACTCTCGTTCGTGACGAGGCAAGGGACACAGACTTAGCGAATACATGACGTCGTAGCAGTGGGGCGCTTTCCAGGAAAAGGGACTTGGGGAAACGGTGATAAGGCGCTCAGCGCTCACATATGGACGAAGCTTAAAGTTGGCTATTTTAGTATGTATGCCGAGGATTGTGATGTTTCGGGCGCTGTCAGGGTATATCGCTGGGCAGGCGGAGTTGACGACGTGGAGACGGGGGCCCTCATGTTTCGTAGTTGATGATGATGACAAAAGGTCAATCTTGTCGTTGAGTAATTGATACCGGGGGTTGTCATAGCGTAGGTAATATCGCCATATTGAAATGACAGAAGACTGGAGTCTAGTAGCTGAATGCCGGGAGCAAGTCGAGGCATGGAGGGAGAGAACTGCGGGGGGAAGCAGGGCAGGTTGAGATGCTGGCAACATGAAGCGTGCAGGACAAAGGTGGGTAGCATGGGATGGGCGTGTACGTGGAGAAGCGAGCCGGGTCGTGAGCTGTTGCGGACCAAGCCAAGAAAGGGAACGCGGGTCCGCGTGACCGGACATGAAAATTCTGGGGTTTGGCCTAATTAGGGAAAGGAGTGGTGAAACGGAGGCAGTTGTGACTAGACAGGGTGGGATTGAGTAACGCCGAAATTGAATTGAAAGAGGAATTGAACGGGCCAGAGGGGGGATTACCTGGGTGAGAGAGAATTTTCGTGCAGTGCAAGAGCGAACCGGGTCAGGGAAGGAAGTGAACCATTGGAGGAGAGGTGAGAAGAGGGATTGTGGGATATAAATTTCTGGGTGTTGTAACTCAAGGCCTGTCTGCCAGTCAAGTCCTCTCTAGCGTCTCCCCTCCGTCCTAAGCCCCCTCCGTCCCTCTATCCTCCCACCATCTCCCTTCCCACTTACTTCCACCCCCAAATATGCTTCCCGAACGACCTCCCTCGAGGTCAGAACGTCTTCTCCGCTCCACCCTAGAGCGTAATCCCGCCCCGCAGTCACAGTCATCATCATCTCGCGCCCACCGACGTCGCCATTCTCATGTACCAGGGACAGCACCACCAACAACAACGAGCAATAGTACGGGCACGTGTACATCAGCCGACGAAGAGGATCAACTCTGCCGTGCCGCCTTTCTCTACCGCACTGCTGCGACTGCCTCTTCCCCCGTCCGTCCCCACCATAACCACCCCTCCCACTCTCCCTCTCCTTCCCGTCCCGCAAGTCCCGACCCTTCCACTTGGAGATTATCTCTCCAGCGCTCCCCGGCGTCAGACGGCAATCTCAGTCTCCAGCGCCATAATTCCATCCCATCTCGGAAAAAGCCTGCCTCTCTCGCCGCAGAACCTCTTCCTCTCACGCCTCATGAGCAGGTTCTCCGCGCACGGCTAGAACGTGTGTTGTACTCGGGACGTGTTGTCGATGACAAGGAGCGCAGCAGGGAACGTAGAAGGAGCAGAGAGGATGCCCCTGCCTGGACCTGGTCAGAACGAGATCAACCCAACACGGTGGTACGTTCCTGCCTCTATCGCGAATAATAATTCCTCATTTTGCTAATTACAAATTCATCTCCCGCAGCTGGGCTCTTCGTCTCCTAAATCAAGTGCGAGTGGGTGCAGCGATCACTCCAATTATCTCTTCCATTGTCAACAGACACACTATCGATCAAGAAGCAAGACAGATCCCATAACTTCTCCCCCTCCACCACCGCCTCCCACGACTCCCGCCACCCCCCGTAGAGCAACAACAACCGCAACCGCAAGTAGCTTAACACCCTCGCTTCACCCGACAAAGTCTCCCTGTCCACCATCAAGACACTACTCCTCGCATCAATCACACTACCCACACCCCTCGCGGAATAACTCGCATTCATCGGCAGGCACCACGCCTCCTCTTACAGCCGACGCCTCCCCTGTACTCGGTCACGCCAATGATCTAATGCAGCAACAACAGCAACAACCACAGCAACAACCACAACAACAGCACCAGCACCAGCAGCGGCAACGACCCATTGATCCGGACGATGTGAGACTACTCACTCCACCTCCGACTCCACCTCTCCTCGTTGAGCCAACTACATCTTCATTATCATCCAATTCGACAAAACGACAAGCGGTTGCGATGTATAGGACTCGAACACGCGATTCGACGGAGTATATGTCGAGTCCGTATATGTATCCTTGTAAACGGAGAGAAGTGGAGGGGAGTGTGGAGAGGTTGGATTTGGGGTTGGGCGGCCACCCTCACCATCACCACCACCAACACCATCAGCATTCGACGTCTGGCACGACGGCTTCGACGTTTAATGCTCGTAAAGCAAGTGAGCAATGTCGAATGATGGAAGGTCTTGTGAGTTTTGCGAGTGTAGAGGGGTTAGGAACACCTCCGGATGGTGTAGATGATGATGAAGAGAAGAAGAATGAGGGGAAGGAGGGGAGAGATGAGAAACGTGGGATGGGGATTGGGGCTATTGGGGGTTGGGCGAGGAGGTTGTTTGTTGGGATTGGAAGTGCGCAGGGTGGTGGTGGTGGGGGTGATCAGCATCAGCATCATCATACGAGTAATACAGCGACGACGGTGTCGTGAAAATTGTTTTTGGCTGGCTTTTTTTTTTTTTTCTTTTTGCTTTGGTTTGGTTTGGTTATAATATGGTGTTATGGATATGGAGCATGCAGACATCTTTTTTTACAACTCTATCCCAGCTGGTTGTTGTTGTTGTAGCGTATCCCTCCCCCCACAAATCGTACAGTTATGCTAAGTCGGTACTACTTCTTTTGCGTTTTCCTTTTTGATTCCTTTTGGGCTTTCATACATGTGTATTTTTTTGCGTGTCTCTTTGTGGTTTGTGGTACCTCACTGGTACAGAATTGTATAGACTTGATCATTGGAACCTTTGCGTTCCGTTCTTCTCTTTGGTCGTTTCTCGAGGTTTCTCCTTGGTGTGTTTTAGGGGGAGGATAATCGGAAATTTTCTAGACGTTAGAGATCGGATTTGAACACCGACAAATCGTGAGACCACAAGGCCATTTTCTCTCAGGAAAGTAGCAAGCGTTTTGGTGGTTGCGGTACTCACTATTACAGACTTCGTTGGAACTTTCGTTCCGTTCCTCTCTTTGGTCGGTTCTCGAGGTTTCACATTGGTTGTTTTGTTCCCGAGTCTGCTTACCCCTCAGTGTGTCTTTAGGGGGGGGAGGATAATCGGATATTTTCGAGACTTAGAGATCGGATTTGAGCACCGAGAAATCGTGAGACCACAAGGCCTTTTTCTCTCAGGAAAGTAACAAGGCAGTGGGAACGCGCGACGTGCGACGTGCGACGATGGCTTTGCTTTGCTTTGTTCTTGAGGCGGTGGTGGTGGTGCTGAGATCCATCTCAATCCAAGTCCAAGTTCAAGTTCCCAGATTCCCAGATTCCCAGATTCCAAGATTCCAAGATTCCAAGAGAAGGTCTCCTCTCATGCTCTCATGGGTTGAATGAAGTGAAGGAAGCTGTGAAAGGGTCCCATGACAAGGGGTTATCTCGTACTTTCGAAATCAGGGTGTGCGCGATTTGGGGGTGATGGGTCAGCTGGTCCCCCCTCACCAACTGCCACCACTGCCACCGCCACCGCCACTCTGCCTCCCCCCTCCCCTCCCTTGCCTGGGTTTATAGACTCGTAGAAGCTGGGTGACCCTTACTCCTTAATACGTGTGTGTCGTGTTTATTAATTAGTAATTAGCATAGGTTTGACTAGAAATCGATAGAAGTTGGAGTTGGAAGAGGCGAGTCAGATTTATGAGCTTCGCAAGTTCTTCTTTCTGTGGTTTTTTTGGGATAATTATTTTTTGGGCTTCGGGATGAGGGATGAGGGGCTTCGAAGTGGGCGGATCTGAAGCGCCTAATCGAGGGGGTGGAGTGATTACGGATTTATGCGGTGGGTTTGTTGGTGTGGTGGTGTGGGTAGATTTGGGACTGTTGGGCTGTGCATTTGGCTTCGAGGCTGCGTTCCGGAACTAGGGAAGGTTTGGACGTTCGGGACTTGGTATGGTACTGAGGGTGGTTCGAGTTGGGAATGTCAGGTGAATATGTGATTAACCTGCATCCGTCACAAAATTGTATCTCGTGATTCATTGTGTCGAGTTGTTCGAAGACAAATACTGCAGTCGGTTTTGTTGAAATTCGGATTTGAGACCATCGAGTCTCGGAGACGCTTTGTTCTGTTGCCTTGGCGGCCAACGCTTGTTTCCGTTGCTTCACCCACTGATGCGCGGATCCCTTGTTGTCCTTAATTTGCCACAAATACGAAGTCACTTTTGGTGTTTTGATGGGAAAGTTTCATGTGCGGCTAGGCGAGCGTCGGGATCCCGTGTTGGAGCGGATAGCCGAAATGTCGGTGCCTGGTGTAAGCGAGAGAATTGTGAGAAAAATTTTCGAGTTGATTTTGAAATGCGATCTCTTTTGACGTTAGTTTGAAACTGATTTGAATGATCGTTTTTTCTGTAGAATTGGGGTGCTTTTGAACGACAATAGGCGCTTGGAATAAAACAAAAGTTGGATTTGTAGGGCTGTGGTCGCCGTACGACACGACGAAGGTCTTTGTTCAACGATGCCAACAAGCCGGCTCAAGATACCGTTATAGTACAACATAGCGAGGGGCCAAATGGAAGAACCTGTGCTATGGGACAGAAAGAGGGTACAAAATGCAGCGCATCCGACTTCTGATGCATATGTCATACTCTTATTATTCTTATTCCACAAGTACAGATCCGCCTCGAATTTGGGGGAAGGAGGTTGTTCCGAGGCTCGAAGTTTCGAAATTCGAGAAGTCGCCAAGAGGATGGCGCAGTCAGGATGACTTTCATATGAATGGTATATACTGAGTAATCCCCTCATTTCCTTTTGAGAGGCTGAGGAATATGAATGATCCCAAGAGCGAAGGGTACTTACCTCGTAATTGGAAGCTCAAATTCATCCCGCTTGGACTATCCCCTTACTATAACCATTGTGGAATGTTGTGTCATTGCGCGGAGGGCCCCGGAGCGCACTGGTTCGAGTACGGAATTGAGTTTGAAGTTTGCTCACAGATTAATGCTGTCAACGTTAAGTCCTTGTTGAGATCGTGGTTACGGCCAATAGAAGTGTATTTATCCATCTACTGCGCATGCTCCGGACACTCCGAGAATCGCTCCGATTCCTATCGGGTGGTAGTCAATTCCTAGGAATAATCTATTCACAGGTCGGTGACTATGGCGGTGATGGCTAGTGTGATGAAGCTACTTTGGTAGCCTGCTAGTTGCCGTGATCTCGTCTGGTTACGCGTTGTGCGTGTTCTATTTTAGATTCAAGTGCTCGAATGCTTGAGGTATTGTGCGAAAGCGAGGCTGTTCTCTGCCACCACTCAGCTAGTCTTGGTAATATCGAGCATACTGTAATAAGCCTCAAAATGGCCGATAGACATCGTTCAGGGGCTGTCCGAGTACCATGGTATACGCCACAACCTGTGTCCCCGTATACACTACCGCAATAGAGCATATTTGCAACTCCGCTTTCAGATGAGTTATCAGCGAAAACTGATTTGAACCCTGAATTGCTCCATACGCAAAATCTCGCTGAAAACGGTTGCATGCTAATATGCTCTAATCTCCATCTGGGTCATGCGCAAATTGCCGCAAGCTCGAAGGTCGTATGTTGTGATGATCAGATGGCCGCAGCACATGCCCAACAGAGGTCCGTGCGCAGTGCGTGGCTTGTTTGGATGAGACCAAATGTTAATTGACCAAGAAGGGATGTTGATTGCTGATTAGAAGATGGTGGCGATTGTGACAACACAACATAATACAGTGCCGAGAATAGCACGCTAATCAGCGCCCTCCGCATAGCATCGATTCAGAGACGGCGTTTTCCATGCGAAACCGTACTGGGCCTTATGCATAGACTTACCTGAGACAGGAAAGGGAATGACAGGGAGGCCGCTGCTGCATTTGGTATACTAGGGCTATGGGTTTATGGGCATTGTTCTCGGAGGACCCATACGCTGATAGCGATTAGATTCACAGGTATGGGTAGGCATCCAAAGGCAGAGATGGATTATTGGACACTGGTACATAATTGCGTTACGTGAGCTGTGGTCCGTCGATTCCCGTCGGCTAAAGATCATAAGCGCCATGGCATGAGTTCAATGATATGTCATCCCACCATTGAGCCGGAAGATCTTTTTCTCAAGTTCTTTGTGGAGTCTGCCTCTGTTTCGCTGGCTGAGACTGACTGGTGCCGTCGGCGAGAACTGAAAATTTATGATGTGGTAAAACCTGAATAACACCGTGCCGATAATCCGATTGCGAAAGATCTCAAATGGAAGAACCTCATTAGCAATCGCATAATTGATTGCTTATTATTCAGGTCTGCCAGGAATCTCCTGGACATTCGCAATGTCAACTCGTCAAACTCCGGGGAATGACGGGGAACACGTTTTCTTCCCTCAGCCCTTGATACGCGAGTATTGTCGAGTATTATCTAGGAACCGCCCGTGGTTCCGCGTCAACGACTCGTGATACTTTGTTTAGGCAGTGGCTGGCTTGTCAGTATTGCCACTACTGGTTCTGAACTTCGCGAACCAGTGGGTTCCTATTGCGAACTGGATCACCTTCACATGGATGGAAAGCCTTGCCAATCCTTCCCAACACGAGGTTATGTAAGTTGGGAGCTTCTGGAAGATCTAGCATGCTGTACATGTACGCACGAGAATTTTTACTGGTGGTCGTGCCTTGGGTTGTTCTATGTATACATATGATCCCGATGGTCAATGAGTCCCGTGTTCATGAAGCGAAGTCTGAACCGAAGCGGGCTTAGGGAATTATCACCCAAACTCGTAAGCCTAGTAATGGCGCCGAGCTGCTGTACGACTTCCTATAATCAGTCGCACAATGGTGCATGAATAGGTCAACTCATTGATAGCCGGTCGGTGACTAGCCCAACAGCTTGCAGGTACTTACGAGGATTTGTAGAGTTCCCTGGATTGCAAGTATTCTCATGACTACTTTACGGCACGATACGCTATCATTAGGCTCGGGGGAGTGTTCAACCCTGAACAGCAGCTGTGGTCATATGATCATACAACTTCGAATCAAGCCAAGTCAGCGAAGAAGTAGCAGGAATCTGCCTTGACAGGACTGTAATCAAGGGTCCATTTCCTCAATCTTAGCTCGCGCTCGGGCACACTGGAACACAATCAAAGAATTGGCACAGATTTCCCTTGAGATCTGAGTCTTATCTATAATTGAAGGACCATTCAATAATCTTTCATCAGCTATACTGAGTGCAAGATCAAGTGGGAGATTGGGTGTGTTTTGGGCTTTGGGGATTGGCAGGGCTTACCAGCTGAGGATCTTGACTGGGGATTTCCTTGCCCAGTCAGTCACACAATCCCTCACAAAACATAAGAAGCATGTCCAACTGGCAGAAACCCATCACAGGTCATGATGCAAAAGCCAGTTCCATTGAACTCCATTTGGCTGCAAGGTTAGACTCATAGCCTTTATGATTGGCTGCCACATGTCAGAAGTAGACTTAAGCCCATCTTCTGAGGCCTCAAAGGGGCTGTGATAATAGTATATACATTGAGAAGCTACCATTGTGAAACTCTCCATCAGGCATGAGGAAACTTAGCATAGGATAATGGTGGCAAGCCTGACAGGTGTTACGGACCCCATTCCTCGTCCGTTAAGCTTTCGAGCCCTAGTTACATGGCTTCTCGGTGGGCCCAGACCAGTACTCACCTCCCGATCCAATCGGGCAGCCATCGCGAGCACCCCTCCGCCAGTCTCCATCCAAGGGCACAGCCTCCCGCCACTTGGCTGTTTCGTCCCCTGGTCGACCGGATACCTTGGACACTCCTCATTTCGAAATTCGTTATAGTTTCATTGTAGTCTCGTTTCCTACCCAACTCTGATCATGTTTCAAGTATTAGTTACCTGACTACCTACCTCCGGACCTTATCCTGACTGCTAGTATATAAGTAGACTAC